>JAWPHD010006394.1:0-145744 GCA_037043455.1 Cyrtodaria siliqua
GATCAACAATCAACAATAATTATCGTTTACAATGAAAGTGTGCGATAAAATAATAATCTTTTTATTGGTTGCTCGAATGTGTCCGTAACTGTTACTTTTAATGGACTTTGCAACATTTTTTACAGACCCGTTGTGTGTTCGCGATATTTTTTTAAAATCAAATCTTGTTTGGAATTTAATGTTTCTGGTACCAAATTAATCGGGTAGGGTAGACCTTGGTTACTAAAAAAGGATACTTAAATTCTGTCCACTAGTTTTATTTTTATATGACTTTATATACCCTGGTCCAAAACTTTTTTTACCGAGTATATATATTCGTCGTCAGAAAGATTAGAAACTGCATGCTTGTTGATGACAGGATAGGAACTTGAACACGTAATTATAAATATATAAAGGGATTATGTGTCTATACATACAACGGGATTATGTGCCTATAAAAAACTATTATAGAAACAATGACATACTTACTACTGAAAGCAAACCCGTCACTGAGAATTCTTGATTCTTTACATCCTGAAAGTGAAGAGGTTTTGCTAAGAATGTTTGAATGAAAGCAAAATGTGTAAATAATGAATTTGTGTACCAGTGACGTTATCATTATCTTAATAGGACTCCACAACTAGTAATGATTACGACAGGATATGTCAACTCGCAATAGTAACGGTTTAGCATAACTTAGTAACGGTCTGGCATAACCTCTTTGTGAGAAGATACTGTCAACTCGCACTAGTAACGGTTTAGCATAACTTAGTAACGGTCTGGCATAACCTCTTTGTGAGAGGATACTGTCAACTCGTACGAGTAATGTTTTAGCATAACATTGTTGTGAACTTATACTGTCAACTAGCGCTAGTAATGGTTTAGCATAACCTCTTTATGAACGGATCATATCAACCAGCACTAGTAACGGTTTAGCATAACTTAGTAACGGTCTGGCATAACCTCTTTGTGAGAGGATATTGTCAACCAGCACTAGTAACGGTCTGACATAACCTCTTTATGAGAGGATACTGTCAACTAGCGCTAGTAATGTTCTAGCGTAATATTTTTTTGTGAACTTATACTGTCAACTACCGCTAATAATGGTTTAGCATAACATTTTTGTGAACATATACTGTCAACTAGTGCTAGTAATGATTTAGCATAACTAAGTAATGGTCTGGCATAACCTCTTTGTGAGAGGATACTGTCAACTCTCACTAGTAATGTTCTAGCGTAACATTTTTGCGAAATTATACTGTCAACTAGCGCTAGTAATGGTTTAGTATAACCTCTTTATGAACGGATAATATCAACCATCACTAGTAACGGTCTGACATAACCTCTCCGCTAGTAATGTTCTAGCGTAACATTTTTGTGTGAACTTATACTGTCAACTAGCGCTATTAATGGTTTAACATAACTAACTAATGGTCTGGCATAACCTCTTTGTGAGAGAAGATACTGTCAACTCTCACTAGTAATGTTCTAGCATAACATGTTTGTGAACTGATACTGTCAACTGCCGCTAGTAATGTTCTAGCATAATTTTTTTTGTGAACTTATACTGTCAACTAGCGCTAATAATTTTCTAGCATAACATTTTTGGTGAACACATACTGTCAACTAGTGCTAGTAATGGTTTAGCATAACCTCTTTATGAACGGATCATATCAACCAGCACTAGTAACGGTCCAGCATAACCTCTGTACGAGAGGATACCGTCAGCGTTCTAGCATAACATTTTTTTGTGAACATATACTGTCAACTAGCGCTAGTAATGTTCTAGCATAACATTTTTGCGAACATATACTGTCAACTAGCGCTAGTAATGGTCTGGCATAACCTCTTTAGGAAATGAAAGGATACTGTCAGCTGGCACTAGTAATGGTCAGAGGCTCGACATAGATAAACACAATTATACCTAGTGTTGGAATTCCCGATCTTTACCGGATACCCTTGAAATATTCCTCATAATCTCGTGCAGTTGTATGCCTAACAATGAATTACAACTATATATACAATGAATTACAACTATATATATACATCCCCCCCCCCCCCCCCCCCCCCCCCCCCCCCTAAAACAATATCAATAAAGATATTGCAAACAGTTTTTTTTTTAACATTTACCGAACATGTAAAGGCGCCCATCTAAAATCAATAAAAACAAACAATATCAAACATCACCGACTACCGAAAGTTAATGACGTACCAGGTAGTTGATGGACAACACTGTCAAATCTATGTAGACGGACACCTTGTCTGTGGGACGTAGCCGTTTATTATAACCATACAGCTTTGCCGTATACAGGGAACCGGCTGTTGTAAATGTATACGCTGCATCTGTGTATACTGCAAATAAATAGATGGAGTAGCTTTAAATAAGCACACATATATATATGTTGTAGCTTTAAATATGGACAAAACGGTGAAATGTACATAAAACCTGTACCGTTGAAACGAATGCAGTTTTATAACCCATCGGAAATGTTCTGATGCCTTAACCGGTCGTGCTTTGTGTCACGACTTAAGGGTTTTCTCTTGCAAATCACATTGAATTATATAGGGAATTTGCAAAGTTATAGAACCAACACATATCTTAGTATTTTATAGACTATTCTCATTCATATCAAACATATATGTCTAAATATTCTACTCTGATTCAAAGGGAACATACATAACTAAATAGCCTACTGTGATTCAGCGGGAACATATATGTCTAAATAGCCTACTGTGATCCGGAGAGAACATATTTGTCTAACTAGCCTTCTGTGATTCAAAGGGAACATATATGTCTAAATATCATACTTTGATTTAAAGGGAACATATATGTATACATATCCTACTGTGATTCAGAGGGAACATATATGTCTAAATATCATACTGGGATTCAGAAGGAAAATACATGTCTAAATATCCTCCTCTGATTCAGAGGGAAAGTGTATGCCTTCATATTATTATTCACATTATTATTCCTTAGGAATATATATGTCTAAATATCCTACTCTGATTCATAGGGAACATGCATGTATAGATATCCTACTCTGTCTCAGAGGGAACATATATGTCTAAATATCCTACTCTGTTTCAGAGGGAACATGTGATTCAGAGAGAACATGTCTAAATGTCCTATTCTGATTCAGAGGGAACGTATATGTCTAAATATCCTACTGTTATTCAAAGGGAACAGACATGTCTAAATGTCCTACTCTGATTCAGAGGGAACATGTGATTCAGAGAGAACATGTCTAAATGTCCTATTCTGATTCAGAGGGAACGTATATGTCTAAATATCCTACAGTTATTCAAAGGGAACAGACATGTCTAAATGTCCTACTCTGATTCAGAGGGGACAGATATGTCTAAATATCGTTCTGTGGTCCAGAGGGAACTTATATGTCTAAATATCGTTTTGTGATTCAGAGGGAACAAATATGTCTAATTATCCTACTGTGATTCACATGGAAAATGTATGCCTTCATATTATATTCTTATCCTACTGAACACATACTATTCGGATTCAGAGGGATAATAAAGGTCTAATTAGCCTACTATGATTCACAGGGAACAGATATGTCTACATATCCTACTAAATTCCGAGGGAACATATATGTCTAAATATCATACTTTGATTCAGAGGGAACAGATATGTCTACATATCCTACTAAATTCCGAGGGAACATATATGTCTAAATATCATACTGTGATTCAGGGGGAACATATATGTCTAAATATCATACTGTGATTCAGGGGGAACAAAGATGTCTAAATATTATACTGTGATTCAGAAGGAACAGATATGTCGAAATAATATACTGTGATTCAGAAGGAACAGATATGTCTAAATATCATACTGTGAGTATCAAAGTACATATGCTCTGATTCACTGTCGAAAAATATCTAACTCTAATTTACTTTCGTAGCTGCATTTGATTATATATCATTATTTTATCATTTGCCCCTTAAAGGGACAAACGGCAATCTTGATTTTTCTAAAAACTGACGGCGCCCCTTTAGTTTTTCTATTAACTTTCATTTGTTCAATCATTAATATTAATTGTTAAAATAGTTAAAAGCAAATTGTTTTCACATATTACTAACTTTTTATAATATTGCACCAATAATATATTTAAAAATTGGTAAAATAGTGAAGAAAACTGAGTTCTCATGTTTTTATTGAATTATAAGCAAGCAGTTTTAAAGTCAAAATGACGCAGGATAACTAAATCGAGGAGTAAATTTTATTGAGTACGAATAAAGTAATGAGGATTCTTTTAGGGAATATATTCCAAACAATAAGGTTAAGAAGTCTTTCCCCATAGCCCGGGCAGCCCAGCCTCAACCTACGACTTCCGCCCGGGCAGCCCAGCCTCAACCTACGACTTCCGCCCGGGCAGCCCAGCCTCAACCTACGACTTCCTGATCGGGTCGACAGGGGATGAGGTCCCGCGAGACATGGGAGGGTATGAGTAAGGAGTTTTAAACTGCTCATTACTTACATTGTTTTGTTTTTAATGGATTTCTTTTTTGATTACCGATTTAAATACTAATACACAAATGAATAAACGACTGCTTACTCTTAAATGGACCCTGAGCTTGAATTATGATTCGGCGTATAAGGCAACTTGTGTGTGTGTGTGTGTATTTCTAAGGATTATAGTCCCTCCACCTACGACAGGCGTCCTACCCGACGATTATAGGCACAATGTCTGGACTTTTATCTGTGTGTGATGTGATGATATGTCTGCTTGAAGCAGCGAACTCAATGGTTTCTTTATAGTGCTGCCACACTGGAATACCACGCCGTAGTAGACATGATACCCCCACCCACCCAGTCACATTATTCTGACACAGGTCAATCAGTCGTAGCACTGCCCATTATTTGCTCGTCAGGCAAGGGTTACACGTGACTAATCCATTTTTAAAGTCTTTGGTATGACGCGGTCAGGGGACTCGAACCCACGACCTCCCGAATGCAAGACAGACGCTATAACCACTACACCACAATGCTTCGGTGTATAAGGCAACTTGTTTAATTGTCGTATGTTATTATGTCATTGTTTACATATCATATCGACTTTCCCTTAGCCTCGTCCGTCGGATGGGGACGTAAACCGGGCGGTCCCGTGTGTCGGTCTATCCTCCGAGCACGTTAAAGAACCATAGAAATCGATAATAAGAGTAGGGCAAGGTTTCCGGATTCCTATGTATCCTTTCCCCTCTCTCTGGGGCGGCTCTAAATAACATATAATGTGTTGATGAGCCGTTAAACAACATTCAATTCAATTACATATCATATCGCCGACACACATATAAACTGTGCGTAGACATGTACGCAATGTGTAGCTTTTATCGTACTTGGAATCCTTTGTTCATTGTGCATTACGCGGTACAAGTACACACTCCGTACGCGTGCACTTTTAAATCGCGTGTCGGTTTGCTGGAAGTCTTATCTATAAATTATTTAACTGTATATTTTAGCCGTAAAACGAATTTAATGTTTTCTTTACCAAGAAATAAAGTTGATCTTTGGAAAACCACCAACGCGTGAGCCACAAAGACGGTCGAGAATTATGTCTTTTGTATCAGCGGAACGTTTTATAAATTATGGATTTTAGCGTAACTCTGTATTTTTCTAACTTGAATTGCTTCTCTTACCATGGAGTTAAATATTTATAGTATAAATATAAACGGTTTTCGATCGAGGAGAAAACAAGACTTTCTAAAGTCATATTCAGTTGATATATTGTGCATTCGGGATAAATTATTTCTATCACGGAAAATTTAATCGTTTTTTGATTTACAAAAACAGTGTTATTGTAGTTATTGCCTTCGGACTCCAGAGGCACTGTTATTATTATGATGTGAAATAAAAGTATAAAAGTTACTAATTTTCATACGGACTTTGATAGTCGACTTGTACATGTAGATTTTTAGGTAAATAAGTTTATTAATTATAGAATTGTAAATATTTATTCTCCTACTGACCCACAGGCGAGAAATTCATTTCTTAACGATTTAGTTCAACATTTAGTTACTGCTAAAAAAATGATCTTAAAATGGGGACTTTAATTGACAAAATAGGAGGAAATTTAAACAGAGGTATTGACGGCTCAAAAATATTTAATAACTCTGTAAAAATAAGTTTTGGTCCATGGCAGTGTTCCAACCCGTACAATGATCGCTGAACCTTGACATTCGACCATAACCCTTATTATCTCAGTAGCTCAACAATCAACAATAGTTATCGTTTACAATGAAAGTTTGCGAAAAAATAATAATCTTTTTATTGGTTACTCGAATGTGTCCGTAACTGTTACTTTTTATGGACTTTGCAACATTTTTTACAGACCCTTTGTGTGTTCGCGATATTTTTTTATAATCAAATCTTGTTTGGAATTTAATGTTTCTGGTACCAAATTAACCGGGTAGGGTAGACCTTGGTTACTAAAAAAAAAAGATACTTAAATTATGTCCACTAGTTTTAGTTTTATATGACTTTATATACACTGGTCAAAAACTTGTTTTACCGAGTATATAATAGATAAGCATAAATTAGTTGCTGCCGTTAGATATTTATATCCTACCAAAAAGGCCGTAACATGGGGTAGAAAAAATAGTTCAGATAACAGTAGATATTCCTATATAGGCTGTAGGTTGGATAGATTTTACATTCCAAACACACTTAAAGATGCTGTAGTTAATTCTGAGATCTTACCATGTTCACATTCTGATCATGATTTTATTACTTTAAAAATTAACGTTAATAAAGGTGTGTCTTTTGGAAAGTTTAATGATACATTACTTGAAGATAAAGCTTTTTTTAATGCTTTTGAATATTATTGGGATATTATTAGTAGTAGGTACCATAACCTTAGAATGGTGGGATGCAATGAAAATTAAAATTAAAGAATTTTGTATTGATTACAGTAAAGATAAAAACAAAGAATTACATGGGGATTACAAAAAGATTATCAGAACTTAAACTTAGTTCAGGAAAATACATTATATTTAAAAGTGCAAATTAAGTCAAGAATAAAAGTTATTGAAAACAAGTTACAAGCTGGGTCAATGATTAGTAATGGTCAATGATTAGTAATAAAGCAAATATCTTACCTTCAAAAGAGAATCCTACAAGTTATTTCTTTCACAGAGAAAAAAACGAAGAGTTTAAATAAAACCATAACGATGTTAGTTTTCAGGATTCAAAATATATTTTTAAATTGTAATTAAAATGTAATTTTATTCTTAGTGAAAGAGTTTTTCGCTTTTTATATATTTACCAAAATTAGATAAAGATATTCATATTTGACGACGCATGAACATAAAAAGTTTACACAATACTCTTTAGTCCATACATTTTTAAATAAAATTAAGTACAGAATGTATGCTAATATTTCGCGAATGAATTCTCTTGAGTTTGGAGTTTGGAGATTTTTGGTGTGATATTTGATTTGGCACGTTAGATTTCACAAACAATGAATTCTCGTTTGACCTTGTCTTGACATTACTACATACTTTTCACCAGTTCCTATCGTTTCGTGATTTACATACACAATTTGTCATTACAGTCATACTCTAGTATCGAAGTCTTTTTCATCACACTGTTTCATGAACCATTACTATTCATGTATTTTAAGATATTTTGTTTAAACGCAATATTAAAGTCGTCTGCTCGTTTCAGATATGTTTTGTTGCTCATGTAGATGAAGGAGGATGAAATAAATGTAACCAAGTTTATGTTGAGAACTTGTTTTTTTTAAAATATGTGTTTGAATTCATTTTACATGCGTTTTATTTAGGGGGTCCCAAAGGGGGGTTGTGTTCACGTGATCACGTAAAATAAAAACAAGGATCACGTCTTCACGTGAAAATAGCAGAACTTTCACATTTCACGTTAAATGTGGATGAGCAGACGTGAAGCGCTATAGGTTCGAGCTTCTCTAGTACAATGTGTGGGTTGCGACAACAACAAAAAAACAACAAAACAAAACCACACACAATCACACACAAACTTGAGCCGTCAGATGTATTCTGAGGCTTTCAAATTGACAACAGCATTCTGGCATCTCATGTGGTATAAAAGTTATGACAAAAAGAGAACATTTCACATACCTGGGAGGAGGAGGGACACTAAAAGGACTGAAAAGGACTAAAAATTCACGTTTCACGTCACCATATCACGCGATCACGTTTTACCAAGACCAAAATCACGGATCACGCTGATATAATTTTCACGCAATCACGCAAAAATATTGTTTGTTTCACGTGTCACGTTTTTAAAAACACCCCGATCACTTTTTCACGCAAAACCCTTTTGGGACCCTCTATTTAGCTTTACAACACTTGTATATTTCACGCTTCTGCCTTTTCTCAGGATGTTGGGTGGTTCCCGACCTTACCTCGCAGGGGAATGCACTGAGGTGTATAGTTGCCAGTGATATTTTTTATTAAATTGTAAGTCGCATGCATATGGGACAAGTCTTTCGTAATATATAGTTTCTCAACAACTTGTTCTTACATATATTGTAAACGGCACTCGCTTATGTTTTTTTCAAGTGTTACTCTAAGTATAGTATTAATAATTTATGCTCACTGATTTTTTATATAACATACGAACCCTTTTTCCCTGGACATTACATATCACCATTGTTAATTTTTTTTCAACGGACATGAACAGTACTGTGAGTGTGATATATCCTGGACATGAACAGTGATAGTGTTTTGATAGTGAGCATTTTTCTAATTGTAATATTATTCCAGTAATTTCTTCTATTTACGAGTGCCGTCCAAATGACTGTTTACACCATCTGGTTCCTAATTGCAAATAAATAAAGATTTATGAAAAACAAAAACAATAAATGCCAAGAAACACATCGATCTAAATTTCTTATGAATAATGTGTATGACATATGTTAAGTGTGTGTTTTCTAATGCATGCTTTTTCAGCGAAAACTAACTACACATCTTTCTGGGACTCAACGAAATGGGCAGTTTTATAAACAACGGTTCGAGTTTTACTATACAAAAAGTAAATAGGCATAATAACCTACCTATCAAAACGGAAAGCAACCAAAATATTCCAAAAGCTGCTGTCTGCCAGGAGTCAGTCATATTTAGAATCACAGTACTGCCGAAAATAAATAATAATAACACTTTGTCATGTCCGATATTGTTTAAATATAATCCTTAATATTAAAAAGAAATGTTCAGAGTAATTCACCTATGGAGGACTATTACCACAACATTCCAATTTGATCACGAATAGTTATTTAAATGACCCTAAACTGTTAATTAATAATTTCTACAGTCGCGTTTCATTTCAGGGTTACCATTCTTTTTAGTACGAAAGTATAGTCAAACCAACGCCATTCGACGGTGTGTCGTGCTACGAGACAAGTGAAAGAAATACAGTTTACCGAAGAGGCGTTATTTGCCAAAATATTCAACTTTTTATACTGTGAGATGAGTGTTGCCATTAATTATAATTTATTTTAAAATACTAATGTCTTAACATTGATTAGTAGCCATTAACCTGATTATATATCACGGTCGAGAACCTACTGTTTAGCAGGTGCGCCTTTTCGATAAAGTGAACAGGAAATTCAGACTTTTCGTCTTGATTCAGGTGAGAATTTTCTCTGCAATTTCTGAACCAATTTCGTTGAAATAAAGTTCACGGAACGTAGAAAAAGTATGAGGATTTTCTGTTACTACATTCATTTAGTTTTCTTACTTAATATATAAATGGCTGTAGTAACCGAGCAATTCTGATACTTGTTTACGTTCCGTGAACTTTATTTGAACGAAATTGGCTGAGGATTAAAGAAGCTAGAGAGAAAATTCTTACCTGAATCTGGGATGATATAGGGCTCTGTCTGAATCGGGACGAAATGTCTGAATTTCCTGTTCACTTTATCGAAAACGCGCACTTGCTAAACAGTCGATTCCAGACCGTGATATATGAGCTATTTGTTCATACGGTTTATAAACTGATGTTTAAACGTTGTTCGTTTTAAGCAAACTCTTTACATTATACGCTGATATATTTCAACGAATTAATATATAGATCACAACATGCCAGCGGGCAATGCTTTCTAATATTGCCATGTCGGCATGTCCACTTTTGTCGAAGCACCCGATATTATCAGCAACATTGGGATTAAATAATTAATATTCATACTTCAAATGAACTTTTACTAATTGACTGTCAATGGTTAATGTATGCCGAATGCTGATGGAGATTTCACAAACTTAATAGTCAATAAATTCAGAAGTTAGAAGATCACATTTGTCATCTACTTTTTTTTGCAACAGTTTGAAATTTGAAAAAAAAACCTGTTAATTTGAACAGTAGATGGGTGAACCATTTTGCCTTGAAAACCGTTTCAAACTACAGTTGCCCTGATATTGGTTTGCAAGGTAAACAAAACACGCCAAGAATTGTTGGTTTTGATTATTTAGTCAGTATAAACGTACATTAATATACCTTTATATAGCTGAGTTGTTTCATGCCCTTTAATTTAAACATTTCTTTTACACCTATTACGAAACAAGTTCTTGCGTCTTATAATAAGGACTATTTGTCCGCCATCTTTAAAAAATAAAATAAAAAATGGATGGGGTATGGTCAAGAGAAATTTTCAACCAAATGCATATTTTAGGCATGAGCAAAGTCATCCATGACAGTAAATCAACACTATTGATGGGAACATGTTATCAGGAGGAATAACATGGCAGAATGTGTGCCCTTTACGAGGGGTGTTCGAGAACTAATGAGAGGGATGCTGTAAAAGCTGTATTATCAAATAGTTAACAATATAATGTAAACACAATATCAAGCAATGGATCCTTTATAGGTCGGTTGATATCAGTTTATAATTAAAATAATATAACGGCATTTTATACGTCGCCATAGTAACTCATTAACGCTAGAGCTGGGCATTCCAATTTTATGCTTGCATTTCAAACTCAGCTTTCAAATTCCCATATTTCATATTATATATGCGCAAACATCTATGCTATTTCGCATGCTACTACATCGCACGTTAAATTTTGATGTCATATCGAGGGCTCAGCGCAAAACTATTCTAACTACATATGAATAAAGAAGGAGATAGAATAGTTTTGCACAGTAAATTAAGTAGCAGTTACTAAACTGTTTCGTATGACGTCAAATGAATTAACAGAACTCCGCGCTATCGTTTGGTCCCATCTTTGAAGCGTAGGGGCCATTTAAAACTAAATCACGAACAACTGTTGGCTTACTAGAAGTTCTTTCCATCAACTCCCGCGTTTGTGTTGGTGTTTTCTCTCACTTCACACACAACTTAACACACAACTTAATGGTAGCGCGATGTTCTGTTGATTCATTTGACGTCATTTTTTTCACGAAGCACTTAATTATATATAAATAACTGGTACTTGTTTTGTTATGTACTTATTATACGATAAAGGATATGATATCAATATTTAACGTGCAAATTGTACTAACGTCATTGTGGTAGTATACGAAATAACATAGCTGTTCGTGTGCTTAATATGAAATAATGAGCATTTGAAATGTGTGTTATGGATATTCCACTGCCTGACATACACTGAATATTGATAGTCGCATAATAGCGGTCAGTAAATAATTCTCAATTCTTATTGTAAAAAATAGCATTTTCACTAATTTAAAGTGCCATTATTGGTTTATATCACTTTGTTGATCTATTTGTTACATTTTTCAAGCATTGTCGTATTAAAATTGCGAGTTTTGATTTTTTTTGCTTATAAGAAATGAGTGTATGAAAACAATATTTTGGCATCTCAGCGTTTATGTTTTTAAAGGGAGACAGCAGTCATGAAACAAGTTCTTTCTTAGACGATACATGACCCCCACTTTTCTGTGGATTTTTTTTGGCAGCACATGTGTCATTTGTGATGAGAATGTAAATTATTATTTTTTAATTTGGGCCTAGACATGAATGACAACTTGACATTTACATTTTAATACATACAAAACTCAATTCAAAAATCAATGGGCTTGTTACACCGTGTTAAAAGTGAACGACAAATTTACCAAAAAGCGCTAACACGAATCATGGATTTTTTCCTACCGATGTTTAAAACCGCATAAACGCCGAAAAAATGCGATTCAGTTCTTAAATGGAGGCACTTTATGGCAGAGAATGATGTTAGAACACACGCCATGTTCATTATCTTGGAACGTTAAGAAGGAATCTACTGTACAATCATAGTTGTCATTAACTTATAGGCAATTAACATGTAGGTAATTACAAGTTGAACTCCTTTGCAATTGTTTTTCTTAAATAGACTGTCCAACTAGGTGAAATAGACACCAACCAAGACACGGGATTTATTCATCCATTGAGAATTGTGAAAGTTGATATGTAGCAGATAAACTATATATCTTTTGTCTTACATGTCATATGAAATGTAAATCCGTCATGGTAAATAATTCAAATGTCTCTATTTACAGACGGGTGGACTTCTTGTATAAACTAAAAAAAAATATTTTTTTTATAATAATTATAAGGCAATATATATTGATTATCTATCTTATATTAGTTTTCGATTTTATTGATATGCAGTGTTTGAATGTATTAAAGGGACATACAACAATCATAAAGTAAAGTTAGCACCTGGATTTATTAGTTTAATTTATCACATAACTTATGACGTGGGAGTGGAATAACACCATTCTATATTTTCAATACACAACTAGTTATAATATATAACTATGCAAATAAGCCTAGTACGCCCTGTCAAAAAGAATCGATATTGACTATGATCCAATTCCCTTCAGCGTGTTAAAGCGACAGGCAAAATGCAATAAAAGTCGACATGTGAGTTATGTGATAAATAGATTCTTTCATTCGTTCTCATTCATTATTGAGTCTATTAAACTCGTTAGCAAAAATGATATAATGCTCGGCAAGAGCCTCGCATTATATCATTTTGCCAACTCGTTTAATAAATTCAATAATGAATGAGTACTTATGGTGGCATATTTCTGCCACGAGATAGCTAGTTAATTATCATGATTATTTCGTGATAGTAGCATGTCTTTTTCGAGATAATAATGAATTTTCGTGAAAATCTTATAAATTTTGTAAGATAAATTCTTTACGTTATCATGTCAAATGCCACGATAATGCCCACTCCTGCCACCATGATAGTTTCTTATCACGAATAGTTCGATACCCATATCCGGTTGGGAGTAAAAGCCGTACCGTACATTCCGTACTATAACGAAAACCTGAAATTCAGTTAGGACAGGGTGAAAATACATGTATTGAGATAGCTAATAAATGTTAACGCAACAAAAAAAAATCATTTCTTAAGAAGAGTATCCAAAATTGTCAGAGGATATGTAGAACCTATAAAATACAATTCCTGTGTTGATGAAGCGAGTTATAATTAAACCCTAGCCGCCTGCGAAGTCTGGTAAGTGCTTTAAATGGCCTACGGCCATGCAGTGTACCCGTGAAGGAAGATAATAAGAAACCCTAATCTATGGTAACACCGTATGCCGGAACTACTTTCGGTCTCATGATAAAAATTTTTTATCATGATAAAAAAAAGTATCATGATAACCCCAAAGTATCATGATAAACCCAAATTATCGTGATAACAAATAAACTTCGCGATAGTGAAAGTAGTTCCGTCCCATACAAAACACATTAGCCGGAACTATTTTCGGTATCATGATAATTTTTTTTTATCGTGATACTGAAAGTAGTTCCGTCCCATACAAAACACACTAGCCGGAACTATTTTCGGTATCATGATAAAAAAAGTATGATAAAAAAAAGTATCATGATAAAAAAAGTTTAAGATAATTCTAATTGCGTTAACTATTGCGCTAACGTGATGACAGAAGTGGGCAGTATCGCAGCAAGTTTTGTTTGATAAACTTGTTGAAAATTAAAGCGAAAAAGTAACATTATCGCGAAAAATCTGGAAATAATCATGATAATTATCTAGCTATCTCGTGGCAGAAATATGCCACCGTAAGTACTCATGTAAGATCCGCTATGTAATTTTGACTTTGAATCTGCTTGCATATAGTTAAATACAATTTAGAGTTTTCAAGTGCTATTGTTTATTCTAACATATGTTTAAATATATACATGTTGCAATATAATTAACAGTAAGTTATATGCAAAAACAATTTGACGGTTTTGAACTTTTCTTGTTATTAATATTAATGATTGAAAAATTTAAAGTTATTTAGAAAAACTAACGAAACGCCGCGAGTTTTACAAAAAAAAAGAAAGATTGCAGTGAGTCCCGGGGGTAATTTCCACCTTTTGCATTTCAACTTTCTTAAAAGGAATGTACGAAACACACCAAAAAATAAATTTAACCTAAAGTAGTCAAGATCTAAAAAATAAATATTTCGGATTCTGTGAATATCCAAATGCTAATAAATGTAATTTATGCCTTATAAATGCATTACACAACATTTAAAAAACCCAGATATCATCTCCAATCAGACTGATATGACGTGATTAACATCAGTTGCTCACAAACATAGCTGTCGGTAATCCTCAATGTATCATCATAGTGACAACAATTCCTAAGAGCATAGCAGTATTGATATTACGAAAACGTTCTGTCCCCAAAGCAATTCTTTGGTCCCAAAACATACGGTGACAAATAGAAGTCTAATTTCAATATGTTTGAAATTTCATTGAAATAGGATGAATAATTACAAGTTCACAGCGTGTTAATATTTAAGGAATGAAATGCGCTCTTTTGGTTTTCATTGGGGTATGAAAAATATTTGGGTGGTTTAAAGTGTGTGGAGTCCGAAATACGCGTACTTTAAATCATCCAAACGTTTTTCATATCCCAATGAAAACCAAAAGAGCGCATTTCATTCCTTATATTTACATAAATATTTACCTTTAAAATGGCGTTGATTTCTTCTCTATATATGCCAGATTTACTATTTATTTCGAAAAAATAGTTTATTATACGGGGATTTTGATGGAGTAAAATGTAACAGCCGTTACGATGGGCAACATTTTAGACACACCCCTCATGCGCAATATTCTATTAAGTTAAGCTCCGCCCATCATCCAATGAAAACCGTTAAAGGGCATATCATGAGGTATTCCGAAGGTAATGGTATTCATTAGAAAATTAAATGCAGCGTGTCAAATAAGATTCATCGTAGCGAATGCAATAGCGTTGTAAATATTGTTTAATACTGAATTTATTAAACGAGTTGGATAAAAGTATATGATGCAAGGCTGTGCCGAGCATCTTATCAATTTAAACCGAACAACGGAATTTCCTCTTCGATTTCCATATTCCGGTATTTTAAACGTAAATCGTCGAGGCAATTCCGATGCAGTAAGAGTGTGTGGTCCATTGGTAGAGCGTGGAACTGCAGCTCGAGAGATCGTGAGTTCGATCCTCGCCGTGGCCATGTTATTTATCATTGAGTACATTAATGAACATTAGTAAATAATGGTTTCGCAATCGATGTAAAATGCATATGTTTAAACTAATTCCAATGCACATTCGAACTTCATTTGCATAATTTTTATTTCACTAGTGCAATATTATAAATAGATCATGGCTTTATTGCTCTCCCACACCGCAAGTTATGTGATAAACTAAATGTCAAGTTGAGTAAAATCAACAAACGTTAACGAAAATACCAAGAGGCAGATTATCATGATATGCACGTGGAAAGTAGCACGTGTACATTAATATAATGCTCATTGAAAAAGCATGGGACGCTTGCTCATGCTACATGACCGATTAGACTAACTCGATTTTCGATTTTAATAGACATTGGTATATTACACAGTATCCTGGGTATAGCAGAGCCGTTGGCTTGATGCAAGGTGGTTCCGGTTATAGACAGGTTGGTCTCTAAAATGTATTTCACCCACTTTTTGAAGTTCGAAATATGACTGTCTTTTTTTCTTCCCCCTTGAATCGTTGTTTTATTTGAGTGTCTATCTGCCTATTTCACTATATGACTGATCAAATGAGTTTTCACTTTTCATTTTAGGTTGCAAGAATTATGAATGTACAAAACATCTCTATCGATCGTTTGAGGTATGAAACCACCATTTATTTCCCCGTTGACATCTATGATTAAATGTTAAATTAAATTAATGATTTGATGTAACTTCAAATCAAGTATTGATAATGCAGTCATATAGAAAAATAACGCTCCACCTAAAACATCACCAGAAAAGGTGGGGTCGCAAGTCTTGCAAGAACGTTTTCGTTTGTTTACTAAACAGGTCAATGGTGCAGCTGTGTTCATTGGAAGTTGCTCGCAAAGTGTATTCATAAATTCGAAATTTGAAAATGTTCATCAATAATCACTAAAAACCTCTGAATACACTTCTTATACATACAAGAACAAATTCGAATATAAGTTGGCTATTTTCCCTTTCCAAAAAAAAGAAGATAAGGGATTACTTTTTATAACAGGAACTACATTCGACTACTACTCGGAGGTTTATATGCAGTTGGTGGTGGTAAACCCTGATGATAAAGTATAGAGCAAATTGACCCGTGCGTGACATACATACTGTTACTGCCCGCTTCATGAATAACAACTGACTGCTCTATGTTACACCTCGGAGGCTTATATACAGTTGGTGGTGGTAAACCTTGTTGACGAAGTATAGCGCATCTGGACCCGCTTCTTGAAGGTGTCATTGCAGCATTGATTTTCCTTCTTCGTTTTATATAGGAAGAATGTATGTCAAGAGATAAAAAATGTGCATTTTTCCCCGAAGAAAATTTTAAAACACATATCAGTCAAACGATCGAGCGTCCGCCAATATAAAAATGCAATAAAAACAGGGGGTTATGTATCATGTAAGAAAAAAACCATCTGTTAAATGACGTCACAGATAGATTAACCCCATGTTTACGTTCGCTTTGCTGTCTATGTCAATTATAAATAAATATCTCAAACAAACACTTATAAATGTTTCCAGTACATCATTCGGATGAATTATCGGTAATAATAACAAAATGCAATCAAAAGTGTGCATTTTGTATCACTAGTAAGGCAGGGAAACGTTTTTTATTAGGCACTATTTGACTATACACCACGGAAACATAAACGCAATGGTGTAATTACGCCTGAATAACAACCGACGTTTTTGTTACTAGGAGGTGTATACAGTTGGTGGTGGTAAACCTTGACGATGAAGTATAGAGCTACTGGACCCGTGCGTGACATACATACTGTTTACTGCCCGCTTCATGAATAACAACTGACTTTTCTGTTACTAGGAGGTGTATACAGTTGTTGGTGGTAAACCCTGATGATGAAGTATAGAGCATCTTGACCCGTGCATGATATACATACTTTACTGCCCGCTTCATGAATAACAACTGACTTTTCTTGTTACTAGGAGGTGTATACAGTTGGTGGTGGTAAACCTTGATGATGAAGTACAGAGCAACTTGGCCCGTGCGTGATATACATACTTTACTGCCCGCTTCATGAATAACAACTGACTTTTCTGTTACTAGGAGGTGTATACAGTTGGTGGTGGTAAACCTTGACGATAAAGTATAGAGCATCTTGCCCCGTGCGTGATATACATACTTTACTGCCCGCTTCATGAATAACAACCGACTTTTCTGTTACTAGGAGGTGTATACAGTTGGTGGTAGTAAACCTTGATGATGAAGTATAGAGCAACTTGCCTCGTGCGTGATATACATACTTTACTGCCCGCTTCATGAATAACAACCGACTTTTCTGTTACTAGGAGGTGTATACAGTTGGTGGTAGTAAACCTTGATGATGAAGTATAGAGCATCTTGCCTCGTGCGTGATATACATACTTTACTGCCAGCTTTATGAATAACAACTCACTTTTCTTGTTACTAGGAGGTGTATACAGTTGGTGGTGGTAAACCTCGATGATGAAGTACAGAGCAACTTGGCCCTTGCGTGATATACATACTTTACAGCCAGCTTTATGAATAACAACTGATTTTTCTGTTACTAGGAGGTGTATACATTTGTTGGTGGTAAATCTTGATGATGAAGTATAGAGCAACTTGCCTCGTGCGTGATATACATACTTTACTGCCCGCTTCATGAATAACAACTGACTTTTCTGTTACTAGGAGGTGTATACAGTTGGTGGTAGTAAACCTTGATGATGAAGTATAGAGCAACTTGCCTCGTGCGTGATATACATACTTTACTGCCCGCTTCATGAATAACAACCGATTTTTCTGTTACTAGGAGGTGTATACAGTTGGTGGTGGTAAACCTTGACGATGAAGTACAGAGCAACTTGGCCCGTGCGTGATATACATACTTTACGAGCTTTATGAATAACAACTGACTTTTCTGTTACTAGGAGGTGTATACAGTTGGTGGTGGTAAACCTTGACGATGAAGTACAGAGCAACTTGGCCCGTGCGTGATATACATACTTTACGAGCTTTATGAATAACAACTGACTTTTCTGTTACTAGGAGGTGTATACAGTTGGTGGTGGTAAACCTTGACGATGACGTATAGAGCATCTTGACCCGTGTGTGATATACATACTTTACTTCCCGCTTCATGAATAACAACTGACTTTTCTGTTACTAGGAGGTGTGTACATTTGTTGGTGGTAAATCTTGATGATGAAGTATAGAGCATCTTGACCCGTGCGTGATATACATACTTTACTGCCCGCTTCATGAATAACAACCGACTTTTCTGTTACTAGGAGGTGTATACAGTTGTTGGTGGTAAATCTTGATGATGTAGTACAGAGCAACTTGGCCCTTGCGTGATATACATACTTTACTGCCCGCTTCATGAATAACAACCGACTTTTCTGTTACTAGGAGGTGTATACAGTTGGTGATGGTAAACCTTGACGATGAAGTATAGAGCATCTTGACCCGTGCGTGATATACATACTTTACTGCCAGCTTTATGAATAACAACTGACTTTTCTGTTACTAGGAGGTGTATACAGTTGGTGGTGGTAAACCTTGACGATGAAGTATAGAGCAACTTGGCCCGTGCGTGATATACATACTTTACTGCCCGTTTCATGAATAACAACTGACTTTTATGTTACTAGGAGGTGTATACAGATGGTGATGGTAAACCTTGACGATGAAGTATAGAGCATCTTGACCCGTGCCTGATATATATACATTACTGCCCGCTTCATGAATTACAACCTGTCGCAAGATGACCGTAGTGGTTGGGGCTTACTCAGGAAAGAATCAATGACGGTGAATGCATTTACATAAGTTTAATGCAACTTTTAAAATATGTTAAATATATATACAATTATCTAAAAAAGCAAGCGAATACACAGATGAACTATGAAAAGAATGTTCTCATGAACGTTTAAGACGTTCTTAGTATTGTAATAAATACTGAATGTATACGACACTAAAGTGTTGTTAAAGTTATAACAATGTTGATATATGATCTAGCACGATAACTGTGATGCGCGAGAGCTCATGAAGATGATGATGCGCGAATCCAATGGATGATTGTCATCAAATGCCTTCTATAAGGGTTGATGACGCGATATGTAGGATGATTAACCTCCACTGAGATTGTGGGTGATGTTCCTGCAGTGAGGACTGATAACGGGCCCATCTTGTGTCCCGGGGGTTGTCGCTACTAAAATCTGGCCATGCTGCGCAGGTACGGGGACCGTCTCCACCGCTCGTAAACGTTATATGTGGAAGCTTAGCTCCACTCCGGAAGGCTTACATCCACACCTGGATGGCTAATATCCAACCCTGGATGGCTTAGGCTGTAATTATACATACGTTTTAGATGTCGGTTGACAAACATAACAATCTTGCATAATTATCATTACCCAAACAAATCATTATTCAATAAATATATGTAAGCTGTACTAATGATGAGTAGCAATGTATACATATTCTACAACGCCATGTATACGCCATGTACGTCGCTGTTAATCAATGCCCCTAATACATGTAATATAAAACATTATCAAATCACTCGTATATTACACTCACTGAGTTATGCATACACACAACTAATGACCACATTATACAACACGATACATACGCATCGAACATTTATCCTAGTCACTCATCTCCTTGTTAACTATTGTTAACTAATGTTAACAATAGTGTATTACAATCACTGAGTTATACGCCAACGTACTAATGCACCTATTATCCACTGTTATCAAATTAATATTGTTTTACAATTAATGATCAATTACAATAATTACATCTAATAAAGTAACTTCAAAATCATATGCTAGTCTAAAGTTAATGTTTGAGAAACATCAAAGCTAACCGGATGTCGTAACCGCCAACCAAGATGGCGCCGCCCACTGAATACAAATGTACGATACAAGTTAATAAAATAAATACTGACCACATATTGCCTGTGAATTTCGCCGTCCAACTTCTGCTCCAAACAAAGCAACTATCAATCAATCCCGGCCAGAACTAGGAGACAATGGGTTTTATAGCAAACGTTACGCCCAACCATTATTTCCCCCGTTCAGTGCGTGACATACGTGGCTAAATTCGCAGTATTAAAATCTACACGAAAGGCCCCTTACACAATTTTGCCGTTTAAGGAAGATAGACCTATACGTTTACATGCATTAGCACAAAACTAAACTTATTACACTGCCTCTCTGGCGGCCACTTAAAATGTGCACGCTTTTACGTGTTACATGAATATATCATGGATATTGTGAATTTGTTTCAACTCAACAATAGATTAGGGTGTAAGTAACAGCTTACAAGAGCTATGTACGATCAATACGCTCTACCCGTGACATTTTGTGACACAACCGACTTTTCTGTTACTAGGAGGTGTATACAGTTGGTGGTGGCAAACCTTGACGATGAAGTATAGATCATCTTGACCCGTGCGTGATATACATACCTTACCAGCTTTATGAATAACAACTGACGTTTCTTGTTACTAGGAGGTGTATATAGTTGCTGGTGGTAAACCTTGATGATGAAGTACAGAGCAACTTGGCCCGTGCGTGATATACATACTTTACAGCCAACTTTATGAATAACAACTGACTTTTCTGTTACTAGGAGGTGTATACAGTTGGTGGTGGCAAACCTTGACGATGAAGTATAGAGCATCTTGACCCGTGCGTGATATACATACCTTACCAGCTTTATGAATAACAACTGACTTTTCTGTTACTAGGAGGTGTATACAGTTGGTGGTGGTAAATCTTGATGATGAAGTATAGAGCATCTTGGCCCGTGCGTGATATACATACTTTACTGCCAGCTTTATGAATAACAACTGACTTTTCTGTTACTAGGAGGTGTATACAGTTGGTGGTGGTAAACCTTGATGATGAAGTATAGAGCATCTTGAACCATGCGTGATATACGTACTTTACTGCCAGCTTTATGAATAACAACTGACTTTTCTTGTTACTAGGAGGTGTATACAGTTGGTAGTGGTGGTACACCATGACGATGAAGTATAGAGCAACTTGACCCGTGCGTGATATACATACTTTACTGCCCGCTTCATGAATAACAACTGACTTTTCTATGTTAAATCTCGTACTGCATCATTATAAAAAGACTGTATTTGAATAAAATCGTAATAAAGTCTTTAAACATACCACGATAATGCTACATTAACCGTCATTATTTCAAGTTATCAATAATGCATTATACCCTATATTTTTTGCACGAATACTTAACTAGATAGGCGGGCATGACTGAATACCATAGCTTTGATAATAAAGCAAGTATAAAATTGCATAATTAATAGAATGCTTCTTTTTCTCTCTTGATTTGTGATTCATGCAACATGAGATTAAAGGGACACTCCGCAATCTTCAGTATTTTAAAACTCGAGGCATCTAGTTTGTTTCCTTCATAACTTGCATTTTTGCAAAATTAGTTATAAGCATCATGTTTTTTCATATTACTGACTGTTACAAACCAGTAACATATTTAAACCTGTACAGGGTTATACTAATGAGCAAGCTGATTAGGGTTTACACTGTACGCCACTCAGGAAGAATGTTTTCCATAATACTTTACGTATAAAATAGCACCGGAACGATTGAATTCAAATTTTAGCTGACGTCATTTACAATATTGCGACGAAAGGGCTAAACACTTCAAGATTAATGTACATGTATTGCAAATTGTCTAGGTTCGGACTCGAGACCTTCTGAGTGGCAATCCGTATGAATTACTATTAGGCTTTAGAGCTAGATAAAAACATGCTACAGTTTGATTTTAACTATATACTCGTCAATCTGATGGTCTCAGGTTCTCATCTGGCACAGTCATACCTGTTTTCAATGAACAGTGTGCAGTGTGGATGCTGCTCTCGTCGAAAATAAATGTGAACGTATGTTAGGTTAGGTGGGTGGTTGGCGGATCTCGGTTTTAAGTCTCCTTCGAAAGACTGGTAAGGTGGTAAATACTTAATTAACCCAAGTCGGTACTGGCTGGGATTGAACTTGCGATCCCTGGGTTACTAATCCATGAAGCTAACTATTATACCGCGGCGGCCACCGTTATTTCAACGTTTGTTAAAAACCTGCTTTATATACGAGTTTCCAGTCATGTTCCACAAGACTGAATGTGTTAGCAAACCAGCAAACCAAGCGTAAACACACACCCTCCCCAAATTGCTTTAGGTGCACGTCCACAAGCCTTGAAATAAGCTATAGTAGCTTTAAAAGAGATCAGTTCATCAACTAGTCGAACTGTACTGGAATAAGTAGCCTATATTAAGGAAATGTTTTGTGGTAAATGGACAATTATTAGTACTCAGAGAGTGATGCTTCTTTTTAATCAATTTCAAATATAAATGACCAAAAAACGGTAGACAACTTTTCAGTAGTACAGGTCGTACTACATTGAATATCACTAACTTTATCCAGAGACTGTAGATAGACGTAATATAAACGGGTCCTGCTTCATCCTTGTAGCTGCGTGCAGTTCTACGACGGACGAGATCTTACGAATCAGATATTCTTCTTTTGGCTCATTTGTAGACAGTGGAATGATTTGCAAAAACTTGCAAAAGTGTATTATGTGGATTTATTTTTAAACAAAAGTCAACAGCATAAATATTAATTATTGTTGTATAGAACAATTCAAGTTGTTAAAAGAGTGAATATGATAACGTTTGGATGACAGAACATGGGCTCATACGCACCGTTGTCAAGTGGCAGTAAATCGTCTTGGAGGAAACCGGAAGATCCGGTTGGGAACCTAAGGTTTGACGTGAGTTTAAGTTTGTTTGAATGGTATTTTACGTAATTTTTAGCACATATAAGGCCATTAGGCCAGTATATGACAGTCGATATGTTTATAGTGTAGGCAGACCACCCCATTTTTCCTGGGTAGAACCAGTACCGTATACCTCCCGTCATCCGTAAGAATCGACACTTTCCCTCTTGACAAGTCGAGCTCCCAGTGGGATTCGAACCCGCAGCGGTGAGAGGCGAGACAGTTTTAGACGCAGCGTCTTTACTATCCCGGCCACGGAGGTACTGAGGTGAGTTTATAGTTAGAGATATATCATGCGTTTATAGTAAATCTAAATTCATAAAATTTAGTTGCATGCTTTTTACAAATATGAGTTTAATTCTATCACTAAACAATGACCATAAAAAATAAGGGAACATTATTTTCCCCATTTTTGTGTTATCCTTGGTTTTGATGTGCAAAGCATAGTTTATATTTCATGCATGCATTTTATTTTTATTTAATGAATTATGTTGTTTTTTACAACCATGTATGTACATCTGTATATTTGCCGAAATAAATCCATCCATCCATCCATCCATCCATCCATCCATCCATCCATCCATCCATCCATCCATCCATCCATCCATCCATCCTACCTACCTACCTACCTACCTACCTACCTACCTACCGACCGACCGACCGACCGACCGACCGACCTACCTACCTACCTACCTACCTACCTACCTATCTATCTATCTATCTATCTATCTATCTATCATAAGAAAGCAAGATTTAAATGGACATCTGACTTCAGATCGAGAGGTCGTGGGCTCGATACTCGCCGTGGCCATTTTGTTTATTCTTGAGCAAGCTAATTAATCCACATTGATCAGTACTGGTTCTACCCAGGAAGCCATCGAGAGTGATTAATATAAGTTGTAAGAACTTGCTTGGAAGTCGATGTAAAAGAAATATGTTTAAATAAAATGGACTGTTTGTTTTTGCAAGGTGATCATCACTATGAAGCAGAGAGTCTATTATTTTAACCTTCAATAAATCTTTCATAAAGGGAAGTAGTATTAAAAGTTCATAATGTTACTCTTTTACTCAATATTTCGGCCACTTGGCCTTTTTCAAGAGGTAAAGATTTCACGAAGCACGTATGTCACGTCCATTTTGCGTGTAAGCGACGGAAGTTAAGACCCAGCCTTCTGGCTACGCTTTCTGTTGAACGGAATGTTCAATGTACACTAATGTTACACAGGCAATATGTCTAGGCATGAAATTCGTATGTTTTACATATGTGATACATATGTATTTGACATATGTATTTCATATGAAAGTAACACATGTGTAATACATACGAAAATAATTTTTACTAAATAATTAAAACTTAAACAAGTTGTTAAACCATTTTTTACTGTATTCTACACACAATTTATAATAAATACTTTATGTATTTTATGAATAATAGTTTCATACGACATACATATGTATATATTTCATATGTGGCACAGGTATATTATTTTAACATGAAAACTATATGTGTTACATATGTGACACATAAGTATCATTTACATATGTGGCACATATGTAAACAATATGATATGCATATGAAAGAAACATGCAAATAATAAGAAAGTAACACATATGTGGCACATGTCACAACATTTTCCCTATGTATGATACAATGATGGTATTATATGATAACCTACTTTTTCGAAATATTGGTCACGCCCGGACTTGGGCACACGTTCTGCATCTCAGCGTCAATGGTGGGTTATTGATCAATCCCATCAGTATGTACCTCTTTTAACCTGACGTGGTAAATCCTTTTTTTTTGTCGCGGTGACCTACTTTCTTCGAAAATGTATGTCACGTCCGATTTTACAAGTTAGGAATTTCAGTGGGATGTTGATCAAACTCCTCTTATGGCTCTGACTTGGTGAACCGACCATTTTGTTTCTGTGACCTAATTTCTGCGAAATATAGGTCACGTCCATATTTGGTATAAGTTTTGAATCTCAGCTTTTGTTAGTGAGGGAATTTATAAAACTGCACCAGTATGTTTCTCTTACTGACCTGACAAGGTAAGCCCATATTTGGTTGCTGTGACCTACTTTCTACGAAAATATGTCACGTCCGGTTTTGGGTACAAGTTATGCATTTCAGTGGGATGTTGATCAAATGTCATCAGTATGTCTTCTCTTGACCTGACTGAGCGAACCAACTGTTTTGTCTCTGTGACCTACTTTCTTCGAAATATAGGTCACTTCCGGAGGGGGAAATAAAGTTGTTGTTATATCTTAGCATTCCCATGTTCGATCTTCATCGAACATTAACAACACCTTCCTCTCATCAAGCACTGACCTTACCCTAAAAAATAAGTCACTGTGACCTACTTTCTCCAAAGTATGCGTTACGTTAACATTTTTGTTTATGTTTCGGCGAGGTGGTGGGAATACATTTTTTGTTATATCTCAGCATTACCATGTTCTGAATCTCAGATTCAATTAGTGTGATATTGATCAAACAGCATAAGTATGTCTTCGTATTGACCTGCCTTGGTGAACCAACATTTATTTTGTCGCTGTTATCTACTTTTTTCGAAATGTAGGTCACATCCGGTTTTGAGTTCAACTTTTGAGTTTGTCCAACTGAAAGCGCAATATCTGTTTACCTTGACATTTTACATGGCATGACAACATTTGATGGACATGATATGGTGTGCTAATGTTTGCTTCACTCCGAAAAATAAGTAAACTTCCAATTTTCAAATTTCCATGCTCGACATGCTTGCGGTTGACATCTAGGCTAGTTATATTATTGTGTGTAAAACTCGGCCAAATCAATATGTATTAATGAAGCAATGTACCCTCTCAAGATATTCTAAAATGTTGAACAAACTTCAAAATATATTATGGTTGGTGGGTGTGGCGGTGATTGAGTAGGACTGTTAAATAATAGACTATAAAACAACAACCAAGAACACATAAACATGTGAGCAGTGCGTTATTTATCGAACGCTGACAGTTGTTGTTCAAATTAGTATATAAAGGCCACCAAATGGTTTTGGAATTAACGGAAGATATACTGATACAGAAAATGAGAAAGCTATAAAGGTGCAATACATTTGTAAGTAATGTAGTCAAAGTACTTTAGTATAATTTATAGTCAAAGTACCCTTAGTATAATTTATAGTCAAAGTACTGTTAGCATAATTTATAGCCAAAGTACGGTTAGTATAATTTATAGTCAAAGTACTGTTAGTATAATTTATAGTCAAAGTACCGTTAGTATAATTTATAGTCAGAGTACCGTTAGTATCATTTATAGTCAAAGCACTGTTAGTATAATTTATAGTCAAAGTAACGTTAGTATAATTTATAGTCAAAGTACCGTTAGTATAATTTATAGTCAAAGTACGGTTAGTATATTTATAGTCAAAGTACGGTTAGTATAATTTATAGTCAGAGTACCGTTAATATCATTTATAGTCAAAGCACTGTTAGTATAATTTATAGTCAAAGTACGGTTACTATAATTTATAGTCAAAGTACCGTTAGTATCATTTATAGTCAAAGCACTGTTAGTATAATTTATAGTCAAAGTACCGTTAGTATCGTTTATAGTCAAAGCACCGTTAGTATAATTTATAGTCAAAGTACCGTTAGTATAATTTATAGTCAAAGTACCGTTAGTATCATTTATAGTCAAAGCACTGTTAGTATAATTTATAGTCAAAGCACTGTTAGTATCATTTATAGTCAAAGCACTGTTAGTATAATTTATAGTCAAAGCACTGTTAGTATCATTTATAGTCAAAGCACTGTTAGTATAATTTATAGTCAAAGTACCGTTAGTATCGTTTATAGTCAAAGTACCGTTAGTATCGTTTATAGTCAAAGCACCGTTAGTATAATTTATAGTCAAAGTACCGTTAGTATCGTTTATAGTCAAAGTACCGTTAGTATCGTTTATAGTCAAAGCACCGTTAGTATCATTTATAGTCAAAGTACCGTTTGTATCATTTATAGTCAAAGTACCGTTAGTATAAGTTATAGTCAAAGCACCGTTAGTATAAGTTATAGTCAAAGTACCGTTTGTATAATTTATAGTCAAAGTACCGTTAATATCATTTATAGTCAAAGCACTGTTAGTATAATTTATAGTCAAAGTACCGTTAGTATCGTTTATAGTCAAAGCACCGTTAGTATAATTTATAGTCAAAGTACCGTTAGTATAATTTATAGTCAAAGTACCGTTAGTATCGTTTATAGTCAAAGTACCGTTAGTATCGTTTATAGTCAAAGCACCGTTAGTATCATTTATAGTCAAAGTACCGTTAGTATCATTTATAGTCAAAGTACCGTTAGTATAAGTTATAGTCAAAGCACCGTTAGTATAAGTTATAGTCAAAGTACCGTTAGTATAATTTATAGTCAAAGTACCGTTAATATCATTTATAGTCAAAGCACTGTTAGTATAATTTATAGTCAAAGTACCGTTAGTATCGTTTATAGTCAAAGCACCGTTAGTATAATTTATAGTCAAAGTACCGTTAGTATAATTTATAGTCAAAGCACTGTTAGTATAAGTTATAGTCAAAGCACTGTTAGTATAATTTATAGTCAAAGTACCGTTAGTATCGTTTATAGTCAAAGCACCGTTAGTATAATTTATAGTCAAAGTACCGTTAGTATAATTTATAGTCAAAGCACTGTTAGTATAAGTTATAGTCAAAGCACTGTTAGTATCATTTATAGTCAAAGTACCGTTAGTATCGTTTATAGTCAAAGCACCGTTAGTATAATTTATAGTCAAAGTACCGTTAGTATCATTTATAGTCAAAGTACCGTTAGTATAAGTTATAGTCAAAGTACCGTTAATATCATTTATAGTCAAAGCACTGTTAGTATAATTTATAGTCAAAGTACGGTTAGTATCGTTTATAGTCAAAGCACCGTTAGTATAATTTATAGTCAAAGTACCGTTAGTATCATTTATAGTCAAAGCACTGTTAGTATAATTTATAGTCAAAGTACCGTTAGTATCGTTTATAGTCAAAGCACCGTTAGTATAATTTATAGTCAAAGTACCGTTAGTATAATTTATAGTCAAAGTACGGTTAGTATAATTTATAGTCAGAGTACCGTTGGTATGATTTGTAGTCAAAGTACGGTTAGTATAATTTATAGTCAAAGTACCGTTAGTATAATTTATAGTCAAAGTACTGTTAGTATAGTTTATGGTCAAATCACTATTAGTATAATTTATAATCAAAGTACGGTTAGTATAATTTATAGTCAAAGTACTGTTAGTATAATTTATAGTCAAAGCACTGTTAGTATAATTTATAGTCAAAGTACCGTTGGTATGATTTGTAGTCAAAGTACGGTTAGTATAAGTTATAGTCAAAGCACCGTTAGTATAATTTATAGTCAAAGTACTGTTAGTATAATTCATAGTCAAAGTACTCTTAGTATAATTTATAGTCAAAGCACTGTTAGTATAATTTATAGTCAAAGTACCGTTAGTATCATTTATAATCAAAGTACTGTTAGTATAGTTTATGGTCAAATCACTATTAGTATAATTTATAATCAAAGTACGGTTAGTATAATTTATAGGTCAAAATACTGTTAGTATAATTTATAGTCAAAGCACTGTTAGTATAATTTATAGTGAAAGTACTGTTAGTACAATTTACAGTCAAAGTACGGTTAGTATAATTTATAGTCAAAGTATTGTTAGTATAATTTATAGTCAAAGCACTGTTAGTATAATTTATAGTCAAAGTACTGTTAGTATCAATTTTAGTCAAAATACTGTTAGTATAATTTATAGTCAAAGCACTGTTAGTATAATCTATAGTGAAAGTACTGTTAGTACAATTTACAGTCAAAGTACGGTTAGTATAATTTATAGTCAAAGTACTGTTAGTATAATTTATAGTCAAAGCACTGTTAGTATAATGTATAGCCAAAGTACTGTTAGTATCAATTTTAGTCAAAGTACTGTTAGTATAATTTATAGTCAAAGTACTGTTAGCATAATTTATAGTCAAAATACTGAAAGTACTGTTAGTATAATTGATAGTCAAAGCACTGTTAGTATAATTTTTAGTCAAAGCACTGTTAGTATAATTTATAGTCAAATTACTGTTAGTATAATTTTTGGTCAAAGTACTCAAAGTACTGCCAGTATAATTTATAGTCAAAGTACTGTTAGTATAATTTATAGTCAAAGTACTGTTAGTATAATTGATAGTCAAAGCACTGTTAGTATAATTTGTAGTCAAAGCACTGTTATTATAATTTATAGTCAAAGTACTGTTAGTATAATTTATAGTCAAAGTACTCAAAGTACTGTTAGTATAATTTATAGTCAAAGCACTGTTAGTATAATTTATAGTCAAAGCACTGTTAGTATCATTTATAGTCAAAGTACTGTTAGTATAATTTTTAGTCAAAGCACTGTTAGTATAATTTATAGTCAAATTACTGTTAGTATAATTTATAGTCAAAGTACTGTTAGTATAATTTATAGTCAAAGTACTCAAAGTACTGTTAGTATAATTTATAGTCAAAGTACTGTTAGTATAATTGATAGTCAAAGCACTGTTAGTATAATTTGTAGTCAAAGCACTGTTAGTATAATTTATAGTCAAAGTACTGTTAGTATAATTTATAGTCAAAGTACTCAAAGTACTGTTAGTATAATTGATAGTCAAAGTACTGTTAGTATAATTGATAGTCAAAGCACTGTTAGTATAATTTGTAGTCAAAGCACTGTTAGTATAATTTATAGTCAAAGTACTGTTAGTATAATTTATAGTCAAAGTACTCAAAGTACTGTTAGTATAATTTATAGTCAAAGCACTGTTAGTATAATTTATAGTCAAAGCACTGTTAGTATCATTTATAGTCAAAGTACTGTTAGTATAATTTATAGTCAAGGCACTGTTAGTATAATTTATAATCAAAGCACTGATAGTATAATTTATAGTCAAAGTACCGTTAGTATAATTTATAGTCAAAGCACTGTTAGTATAATTTATAGTCAAGATACTGTTAGTATCAATTTTAGCCAAAGTACTGCTAGTATAATTTATAGTGAAAGTACTGTTAGTACAATTTACAGTCAAAGTACGGTTAGTATATTTATAGTGAAAGTACGGTTAGTATAATTTATAGTCAGAGTACCGTTAATATAATTTATAGTCAAAGCACTGTTAGTATAATTTATAGTCAAAGTACGGTTACTATAATTTATAGTAAAAGTACCGTTAGTATCATTTATTGTCAAAGCACTGTTAGTATAATTTATAGTCAAAGTACCGTTAGTATCATTTATAGTCAAAGCACCGTTAGTTTAATTTATAGTCAAAGTACCGTTAGTATCATTTATAGTCAAAGTACTGTTAGTATAATTTATAGTCAAAGTACCGTTAGTATAAGTTATAGTCAAAGTACCGTTAGTATCATTTATAGTCAAAGTACCGTTAGTATAATTTATAGTCAAAGCACCGTTAGTATAATTTATAGTCAAAGTACCGTTAGTATCATTTATAGTCAAAGTACCGTTAGTATAAGTTATAGTCAAAGTACCGTTAGTATCATTTATAGTCAAAGCACTGTTAGTATAATTTATAGTCAAAGTACCGTTAGTATCATTTATAGTCAAAGCACCGTTAGTTTAATTTATAGTCAAAGTACCGTTAGTATCATTTATAGTCAAAGTACTGTTAGTATAATTTATAGTCAAAGTACCGTTAGTATAAGTTATAGTCAAAGTACCGTTAGTATCATTTATAGTCAAAGTACCGTTAGTATAATTTATAGTCAAAGTACCGTTAGTATAATTTATAGTCAAAGCACTGTTAGTATAATTTATAGTCAAAGTACTGTTAGTATCAATTTAAGCCAAAGTACTGTTAGTATAATTTATAGTGAAAGTACTGTTCGTACAATTTACAGTCAAAGTACGGTTAGTATAATTTATAAGTACCGTTAGTATAATTTATAGTCAAAGCACTGTTAGTATAACTCATAGTCAAAGTACTGTTAGTATCAATTTTAGTCAAATTACTGTTAGTATAATTTATAGTCAAAGCACTGTTAGTATAATGTATAGCCAAAGTACTGTTAGTATCAATTTTAGTCAAAGTACTGTTAGTATAATTTATAGTCAAAGTACTGTTAGCATTATTTATAGTCAAAATACTGAAAGTACTGTAAGTATAATTTATAGTGAAAGTACTGTTAGTATAATTGATAGTCAAAGCACTGTTGGTATAATTTATAGTCAAAGCACTGTTAGTATAATTTATAGTCAAATTACTGTTAGTATAATTAATAGTCAAAGTACTCAAAGTACTGTTAGTATAATTTATAGTCAGAGTACTGTTAGTATAATTTATAGTCAAAGTACTGTTAGTATAATTTATAGTCAGAGTACCGTTAGTATAAGTTATAGTCAAAGTACCGTTAGTATCATTTATAGTCAAAGTATCGTTAGTATAATTTATAGTCAAAGCACCGTTAGTATAATTTATAGTCAAAGTACCGTTAGTATCATTTATAGTCAAAGTACCGTTAGTATAAGTTATAGTCAAAGTACCGTTAGTATCATTTATAGTCAAAGTACCGTTAGTATCATTTATAGTCAAAGCACCGTTAGTATAATTTATAGTCAAAGCACCGTTAGTATCATTTATAGTCAAAGTACCGTTAGTATAATTTATAGTCAAAGTACTGTTAGTATAATTCATAGTCAAAGTACTCTTAGTATAATTTATAGTCAAAGCACTGTTAGTATAATTTATAGTCAAAGTACAGTTAGTGTAATTTATAGTCAAAGTACGGCTAGTGTAATTTATAGTCAAAGTACCGTTAGTATAATTTATAGTCAAAGTACCGTTAGTATAATTTATAATCAAAGTACTGTTAGTATAGTTTATGGTCAAATCACTGTTAGTATAATTTATAATCAAAGTACGGTTAGTATAATTTATAGTCAAAGTACCGTTAGTATAATTTATAGTCAAAGCACTGTTAGTATAATTTATAGTCAAAGTACTGTTAGTATCAATTTTAGCCAAAGTACTGTTAGTATAATTTATAGTGAAAGTACTGTTCGTACAATTTACAGTCAAAGTACGGTTAGTATAATTTATAAGTACCGTTAGTATAATTTATAGTCAAAGCACTGTTAGTATAACTCATAGTCAAAGTACTGTTAGTATCAATTTTAGTCAAATTACTGTTAGTATAATTTATAGTCAAAGCACTGTTAGTATAATGTATAGCCAAAGTACTGTTAGTATCAATTTTAGTCAAAGTACTGTTAGTATAATTTATAGTCAAAGTACTGTTAGCATAATTTATAGTCAAAATACTGAAAGTACTGTTAGTATAATTTATAGTGAAAGTACTGTTAGTATAATTGATAGTCAAAGCACTGTTGGTATAATTTATAGTCAAAGCACTGTTAGTATAATTTATAGTCAAATTACTGTTAGTATAATTAATATTCAAAGTACTCAAAGTACTGTTAGTATAATTTATAGTCAGAGTACTGTTAGTATAATTTATAATCAAAGTACTGTTAGTATAATTTATAGTCAGAGTACTGTTAGTATAATTTATAGTCAAAGTACTGTTAGTATAATTTATAGTCAAATTACTGTTAGTATAATTAATAGTCAAAGTACTCAAAGTACTGTTAGTATAATTTATAGTCAGAGTACTGTCAGTATAATTTATAGTCAAATTACTGTTAGTATAATTCATAGTCAAAGTACTCTTAGTATAATTTATAGTCAAAGCACCGTTAGTATAATTTATAGTCAAAGTACTGTTAGTATAATTTATAGTCAGAGTACTGTTAGTATAATTAATAGTCAAAGTACTGTTAGTATAATTTATAGTCAAATTACTGTTAGTATAATTAATAGTCAAAGTACTCAAAGTACTGTTAGTATAATTTATAGTCAGAGTACTGTTAGTATAATTTATAGTCAAAGTACTGTGAGTATAATTCATAGTCAAAGTACTCTTAGTATATTTCATAGTCAAAGTTTTCTTAGTATAGTTTATAGTCAAAGTACTGTTAGTATAATTTATAGTCAAAGTACAGTTAGTGTAATTTATAGTCAAAGTACGGCTAGTGTAATTTATAGTCAAAGTACCGTTAGTATAATTTATAGTCAAAGTACCGTTAGTATCATTTATAATCAAAGTACTGTTAGTATAGCTTATGGTCAAATCACTGTTAGTATAATTTATAATCAAAGTACGGTTAGTATAATTTATAGTCAAAGTACCGTTAGTATAATTTATAGTCAAAGTACTGTTAGTATCAATTTTAGCCAAAGTACTGTTAGTACAATTTACAGTCAAAGTACGGTTAGTATACTTTATAGTCAAAGTACCGTTAGTATAATTTATAGTCAAAGCACTGTTAGTATAATTTATAGTCAAAGTACCGTTAGTATAATTTGTAGTCAAGGTACTGTTAGTATAATTTATAGTCAAAGTACTGTTAGTATAATTTATAGTCAAAGTACTCAAAGTACTGTTAGTATAATTTATAGTCAAAGTACTGTTAATATAATTGATAGTCAAAGCACTGTTAGTATAATTTATAGTCAAAGCATTGTTAGTATAAATTGTAGTCAAAGCACTGTTAGTATAATTTATAGTCAAAGCATTGTTAGTATAATTTATAGTCAAAGTACTGTTAGTATAATTTATAGTCAAAGTACTCAAAGTACTGTTAGTATAATTTATAGTCAAAGCACTGTTAGTATAATTTATAGTCAAAGCACTGTTAGTATCATTTATAGTCAAAGTACTGTTAGTATAATTTATAGTCAAGGCACTGTTAGTATAATTTATAATCAAAGCACTGTTAGTATCATTTATAGTCAAAGTACTGTTAGTATAATTTATAGTCAAGGCACTGTTAGTATAATTTATTGTACTTTTAATACATTGTACTAACACTACGTTGGCTGCATTATACTGATTAAAGTGACGCCATGTCGATATATGACGATCTCGTCAAACACGTAACTCTTAATTAAGTATGAAATGAAGTTAATGTTTACATGAAAATACGTAGCTTTACCTTTTCATATTATAATGAAATTTATGTTTTACAGTACTTGTAGTGCTTTGGTTTTATTGTTTATTAATACTAATTGACAGTTGTTGATATATACAGTTCCATTACTTGGCCACGCCTTAATTCCATTAAGCGATGGGAAAGTTTATATTAACAGGATTTTATAACGGATATTTCGAAAATAAAACATGTTTAAAAACATGTTTACTGCAAAAATGCGATAACCTGTTTAAAATTACTCATTAAATATTTTAATTTTACAATATGCAAACGTTTTAAACAGAAATTAAGGTTTTATTTCATACACCAGCCACGTTTTCGGGGTTGGATGGGGTATGAAAGTTAATACTCGGACCACGTAATGCATATGCATTTAGCATTCTACTGAACATGTCAGTTTTAATTATATTGCATGATATCTTAACATTAACATGTGGGGGTGGGGTGGTGTGGTGGTGGTGGGGGTGGGGGGGGGGGGGGGGGGGGTAGGAAGGGATAGACCAAATTTGAACCCAGGGTCACCATTTGAACACACTTGGTAGAGGATCCATAAGCTGATAATAAATAAAAAATATTAAACCTTTATCTCTTGTAGTTTCAGAGAAGATTTTTGAAGTTCTTCCCTTTAACTCTATGTAAGACTAATCCAACAAGGGCCACTAAGCTCACAATTAAAGGAAAAGAACCAAGGTTTCTTATGGTTTTCCAGTGAGATGTGAACCCAAGACCCCTGGCCAAGATCCCTGGCCATTTTATAACGGATATTTCGTTATAAAATCTGGCCAAGTTTGGGAAACATCGAGTACAAAATGAAAGCGCTAGAGTGTTCACAAAACCAGAAAATGGCATTGTTTTCAATAATTCAAGGGCACATAACTCTGGTGTTTCTTGTCCGATATAGCTGTTTTTCGGACTTGTCCGAGCTTTCATCGATATTAACTAACAATCTGTTAAAGTTTGGTAAAGGTCGGACGAAAAATGATGGCCCTATCGTCTTAACGAGGCAAAATATAGCATTTTTAACTAAATCAAGGGCCATAACTCCGCTGTTACTGGTTTGATCTGGCTGGTTTACAAACATGTCTGAGCTCCCATTGATATTAACAATCTGGTAAAGTTTGGTAAAGATCGAATAAAAAAATGAAGGCCCTATCGTCTTACCGAGGCAAAATATAGCAATTTAATAAATACTGAAATGGGGATCCCCTGGGAGCAACACACACAAGAGAGAAAAGCAGCATACTTGGTTTTATTGAGGAGGTAATATAAGGCGCAATATCCTTCACTCCCCTAGCACCGGCATAAGCGGTATTCTATTTTAAAGCCACAAAGATTGGCTTGATGGTAAGTAATAACGCTACTGATTTGTATTCGGGACAAGTTTTTACAGCCGCCACACTGTTCTGTTCATGAGAGGTAATATAAGGTTCAACACCTCTAACACCCCTGGCATCGGCTTAAGCGGTATTCTAATTCAAGACACAAAGATTGGGCTTAAAACCAGAATACATCTGTGGTTTTGAGTACAATATCGGGTAAGCTGTGATTTTCAGTTTTCTTGACGTAGCTCAAGTGCCAAAATAAGTGTTTATGATGTTTATTATTATAAATAGGTAATACATTTGAAGAATTGATGATTTTCATGTATTAAGGTATCGTATACAGCTAAAATATAAAAAAAAATGAGCCCAGTAACTTCACCGAAATAAAAACTGAAATGAATTCATATATTATCACTCATACTAACGCGAGTGACTACATATGGACATCCTCTAAATTTGGCATCAATTATTCACTCTAAAGGATTTGTTTCGTGATGTTTATTACCATATCTTGTAGTAGGAATAATTATCAATAAACCGCTTGCTTGTAAGATATAATTGGTATTGTTATATAATGTAAACGTTTGCCCCTACCCAGGTGTATTGTTAAAGGCACAAGGTTTGGCATATATGAATAAGTTATTAGCTGAGAATCTTAACAATAATTGGTTCATCGGTAAGTAATTGCTATTGCCATACTTGGTTCCAGTCGTAATGCACATAGATGTACATTGTCATATTCGGATATATTTAGTGTTTATCTTTAAGCATTTGCTTTGTAAAATATATGTGTTCCTTTAATGGATGTTATAATTGCTCCTATATTTTGATAGAAATATGGATTTATTTATTGGTTGAAGTATAGTGAACAAGTGGTGTTATTGAATGTATATATTTTGTACGGGTTGCAAACACTCATCGTTCGTCAACTGTTTAGTGAATTTGGTATATGTATATTAGTTGTTAGTCCAAACAGATTTTAAAGACTTACTAGTATTTTCCGTCTATTTTGAGGAGAGAATTTGTAAAGAAAGCTGTAATTTACTCCTCTTTTTAAAAAAAATAAAATACAGTTGGTATGAACAAATATACTGAGTTGAAATTGAAAGCAGAGCACGTTTTTATATATGAAAACATTTATATTTGTGCTATGGTTATTGTATAGGGCTAATCAGTCAATAAGCATATAGATCAGTAAATAAGCAAGATGTGCATGCTTTAATAAGGATTACACAAGTTTCTAAACCAGTTATTTCAGGATGTGTTAGGTATCTCGGACCACAAAATACCAATAGAGTACGAACTATAAACGTGATTTCAGTTTCGATTGGTATTGTTGGCTAATTATACTCCAGCTTTCACATTCACATTTTTGTCCCGTCGCGTCGCTTCCCGTCGCGTCGCGTAACATATTTTTTATTACTTGCATTCCTCAAACAGTTTTGAATGGGTTGTTCCCAAACTTCATGTACCCATAACAACTGATAAAAAAGCGGGGGGTATTCATCACCTTCAGTGATAGTTCTTTAGTGCATCCATCCTCTGGCAAACTGTTTGATTACATAATACAACAACATACCCTAGCAAACTGATAACATAATCTTACCGGAAGTGAAATGCATGGTGCAGCTGCGGCGTCATCACACGGAGGCAATGACTCGACATATAACCGTTCTAAACGCAAAGCAAACTCAAAGCAACCGCCGGACTGGGAGGTATGAATATTTATGAGTTTGGTGTATTGATTGCAAGACGGTTTGTTTGTTTGGTGTTTAACGTCATTTTCTAGCACATTTTAGGCTTTGTATGACGGTCGATTTTTTGTGGTGGAGGCAGACCACTCACTTACACCTGGGTAGAACTAGTGCTGTATACCTCCCGCCATCCGTAAGAGTCGACACTTTATCACTTACAGGTTGAGCTGCCAGTGGGATTCGACCCGCAGTGAGAGGCGAGGTTTACAACGCAACGTCGTTAACCCCTCGATCGCGGAAGCGCTGATTGCAAGACGTACTGTATTCATTTTTGTTATTTGTGATTTATTTTTAAAGAATTGATGGCAAAGGGGCAAGATGTGTAAACTAAAGACGGCACCACTTACGTTTTTACACAGGGATGCGGGCGGTGTAATATGGTGTCCTAATCTCTACCCAGAGTTGTCGTTCCTTGCATACACCTGTCAACGTCTCATCAAATACCAAGAACCTTGGCAAACGATGAAAAACGATGGAAATGCAAAATTTATTGATTGCACTAATATTTTTCTGAATTAACCGTATGAAATACTTAAATTACAAAAACATTTTTTTTCGGCTTAAATGTTTTAAACGTACAGTAAATTATGCTCAGACTTATTCTGTGATAGAATAAAGGTTTGTACGTTGGCAAAACCGTCAAAACATTTAAAATACGCACCATCAAATCGTTCCCATAGGGTTACAGTTCAACATTTTGTTTACCAGCACTTTCCAGTATCACCTAGGTCTTAACAACCTACCTTAAATTAAATTACTAACTTAAAATATATATCAAAATGTAGAAAATAAGTCGTGTTTCTTTCGACTGTTTACGTGTCGATAGTTGGTGGTGTCGCGGTGTTGAATTCTGTTCGCCATTTTGATATTTTAGCTATGGTCATGTGACAAATTATCATGTGATCGCAGGCTACTAAAGAGGTCAATGTAATGGCCACTGGGAGAGATTGAGGATGTCCCAAACGTATAGGTACAAGTCTAGTGTAGAGTGTAGAGCCCTTTTGCTTTTGGAATCAATATGTCAACAGTTTGGGTCTTTGTGACCTTTTATTGAAAATTGGTTTCCACTCATTTATTAGTTTTTATTCTATTTTAGATGCAAGATTGCCGTGTGTCCTGATAAACCAGTTATGCTCGCTATTTACAGGATCTGGTGGAGGAAAAGAAGGAGGTGAAAAACTGCCGTGTGTCCTGATAAACCAGTTATATTCGCTATTTACAGGATGTGGTGGAGGAGGAGAGGGAGGTGAAAAACTTTCGTGTGTCCTGATAAACCAGTTATATTCGCTATTTACAGGATGTGGTAGAGGAGGAGCAGGAGGTGAAAAACTGCCGTGTGTCCTGATAAACCAGTTATATTCGCTATTAACAGGATCTGCCAGAGGAGGAGATGGGGATGAAAAACTGCCGTGTGTCCTGATAAACCAGTTATGTTCGCTATTTACAGGATCTGGTGGAGGAAGAGAAGGAGGTGAAAAACTGGAAGGGGATATTTATCGCAGTGATGGTTATCGTGACGGTCATCAGTATAGTTATAGGCGTTATCATCCTCGTCACACCAGGTGAGTTACCATCATCGTCACAACAGGGGAGTTATAACCATCGTCACACCAGATGAGCTATCATCATCGTCACACCAGGTAAGTTATAACCATCGTCACACCAGGTGAGCTACCATCATCGTCACAACAGGTGAGATAACCATCGTCACACCAGGCGAGTTACCATCATCGTCACACCAGGTGAGTTATAACCATCGTCATACGTGATGGGCTACCGACATCGTCACACCAGTTGAGTTATAACAATCGTCATACTAGGTGAGTTACCATCATCGTCACACCAGGTGAGTTATAACCATCGTCACACCAGGTGAGTTATAATCATTTTCATACCACTTGAACTATAATCATTGTCACATCAGGTGAATTATAATCATCGTCACACGAGGTGATCTATAATCATCGTCACACCAGGAGATCTATAATCATCGCCACACCAGGTGATCTATGATCATTGTCACACCAGGTGATATAATCATCGTCACACCAGGTAATCTATAATCATCGTCACACCAGGTGAGCTGTAATCATCGTCACACCAGGTGAGTTACAATCATCGTCACACCAGGTGAGCTGTAATTATCGTCACACCAGGTGAGTTATAATCATCGTCACACCAGAAGAGTTATAATTATAACTCACACCAGGTGAGTTATAATCATCGTCACACCAGGTGGGTTATAATCATCGCCACCCCAGATGAGCTATAATTATCGCTCACACCAGGTGAGTTATAATCATCGTCCAACCAGGTGAGCTATAATCATCGTAACACAAGGTGATATATAATCATCGTCACACCAGATGATTATAATTATTATCACTCACACCAGGTGAGTTATAATCATCGTCACATCAGGTGGGTTATAATCATCGCCACCCTAGATGAGCTATAATTATCGCTCACACCAGGTGAGTTATAATCATCGTTCCACCAGGTGAGCTATAATCATCGTCACACCAGGTGAGTTATAATCATCGTCACATTAGGTGGGTTATAATCATCGTCACACCAGATGAGCTATAATTATCGCTCACACCAGGTGATTTATAATCATCGTCCCACGAGGTGAGCGGATATAATCATCGTCACACCAGGTGAGTTATAACCATCGTCACACCAGGTGAGTGGATATAATCACCGTCACACCAGGTGAGTTATAATCATCATCATACCAGGTAATATATGATCATCATCAGAACAGGTGATCTATAATCATCGTCACACCAGGTGATCTATTATGATCGTCACATCAGGTGATCTATAATGATCGTCACACCAGGTGAGCTATAACCATCGTCACACCAGGTGATATATAATCATCGTCACACCAGGTGAGTTATAATCATCGTCACACCAGGTGAGCTATAATTATCGTTACCCCAGGTGAGTTATAATCATCGTCACACCAGGTGAGCTATAATTATCGTTACCCCAGGTGAGTTATAATTATTGTCACAACAGGTGATCGGATAAAATCATCGTCACACCAAGTGAGTTATAACCATCGTCTCTCCAGGTGAGCGGATATAATCATCGTCACACCAGGTGAGCTATCATCTTCGTCACACCAGGTGAGCTATAATAATCGTCACACCAGGTGAGCGGATATTATCGTCGTCATACCAGGTTAGTTATAACCATCGTCACACTAGGTGAGTTATAATAATCGTCACACCAGGTGAGCTATAATCATCACCACACCAAGTGAATTATTATATTCGTCTCACCGGGTGACCTATCATCATTATCACTCCAGGTGATCTATAATGATCGTCACACCAGGTGAGTTAACTATCATCATCGTCAGTTTATTTTCTGGTTATAAGTGATTAAATGTATAAAAAGAACAATATTCAAACAAAATACCATAAATATTAACATTTTAGACTGAAAAACATATGTATAGGCAGTTTGTATCGCTGTACTGGTCGCAACTTCGCTACAGTCATCGTCACACCAGGTGAGCGTTATGACACATTAGTTAATGTACATGTATAAACTAGAAGGGTGTTTGTAAAACTGTACTGGTCGCAACTTCGCTACAATCTTCGTTACACCAGGTGAGCGTTATGATACTTTAGTTAACCTACATGTATAAACTGGAAGGGTGTTTGTATCGCTGTGCTGGTCGCAACTTCGCTACAATCATCGTCCCACCAGGTGAGCGTTAAGATACTTTAGTTTACGTACATGTATAAACTGGCAGTGAGTTTGTATTGCGGTGCTGGTCGTGACTTCGCTATCATCATCGAAACACCAGGTGAGCGTTGCGATACTTTAGTTAACATACATATATAAACTGGCAGTGAGTTTGTATTGCGGTGCCGGTCGTGACGTCGCTACAATCATCGTCACACCAGGTGAGCGTTACGATATTTAATTTACGTACATGTATAAACTGACAGTGAATTTGTATCGTGGTACTGTTCGTGCCTTCGCTACAATCACGTCACACCAGGTGAGCGTTACGATAATTTAGTTTAAATATATGTATAGACTGGCAGTGAATTTGTATCGCTGTGCTGGTCGTGACTTCGCTAACATCCTCGTCACACCAGGTAAGCATTCTAAAATTAATTGCTCATGATATAGTCTACGAATCAAATATTATTAAATTTAAATTGACACATAGCAATCTTGAAGTCGTTATCAAGCATTAAAATTAGCCTCTAGATTATTAATCCAGTATCAGTTTGACTTTAAGTCTGCTTGCATGTATTTAAATCCAATTTTAAGTTTTTAACTTTTCTTCGTTATTCTACCATATATTTGCATATATTATTGGTGAAATGTAATCAACAGTTAGAAATATACAAACACAGTTTGCTTTATACTATTCTTATAAATAATATTAATGATTAAACAAATTTATGCAATTTATGTAGAAACACTTACGGGACGCCGCGAGTTTTTAAAAAAATCAAGATTGCCATATCAGTATAATGTCGATATGTTGAAACAACACTAAGTTCTGTTTCAGACGCTGCGATCGACACTACCGGAGATAAGCTAACACTAGACGAGTACCTAGATGGAACATATACACCATACAGTATTGAACCTTTATGGTCTCCAGGTATACACCGTACATAATTGATTATATATGAACCTCAGGTATACACCATACAGTATTGAGCCTTTATGGTCTCCAGGTATACACTATACAGTATTGGACCTTAATGGTCTCCATGTATACACCATACAGTAGTGAATCTATTTGGTCTCCAGGTATACACCATACTGTATTGAACCTATATGGTCTCCAGGTATACATCACGCAATAGTGAACCTATATGGTCTCCAGGTATACAGCATAAAGTATTTAACCTATATGGTCTTCAGGTATACACCATACAGTATTGAACCTCTATAGTCCTCAGGTATACATCATACAATATTGAACCTTTTTTGTCCTCAGATATACAGCATACAGTATTGAACCTCTATGGTCCTCAGGTATACACCATACAGTATTAAACCTCTTATGGTCCTCAGGTTTACACCATCCAGTATTGAACCTCTTTGGTCCTCAGGTATACGCCATACAGTGTTGAACCTCTATGGTCCTCAGAAATCAACCATACAGTATTGAACCTATTTGAACTCAGTTATACACCGTACAGTGTTGAACTCTATGTTCCTCAGGTGTCAACCATACAGTATTGAACCTATTCGGTCCTCAGGTATACACCATATAATGTTAAACCTCTATGGTCCTCAGGTATCAACCATACAATATTGAAACTATTTGGTCCTCAGGTATACACCATACAGTGTTGAACCTCTATGGTCCTCAAGTATCAACCATACAGTATTGAACCTATTTGATCCACAGGTATACGTCATACACAGTTGAACCATACAGTTCCATACCATACAGTACTGAACCTATGTGGTCCTCAGGTATACACCATACAGTATTGAACCTATATAGTCTACATGTATACACCATACAGTATTGAACCTATATGTTCCTCAGGTATACACCAGTATTGAACCTATATAATCTACATTTATACACCATACAGTATTGAACCTATATGGTCCTCAGGTATGTTGAAGCATATATACACCATACAGTATTGAACCTATATGGTCCTGAGGTATACACCAGTATTGAACCTATATGGTCCTGAGGTATACACCATACAGTATTGAACCTTTATAGTCATTATGAATATATCGAACCATAGTGCAACTGTTTGGTCCATGATGGCCCATATATACCAGAAGGCAGAGAGACTTTATGGTATACTGGTATATACCATACAGTATAGAACCCATGTAAATACCATACAGTATTGAACCATTATAGTGTTCTTGTATATGCCGTACAGTATTGAACCGTTATGGTCCACACGTATGATGGAACAAATGCACCATACACTATTGAACTTGTATAGTGCCCATGTATATATCATACCGTGTTGAACCTTTATGGTCCACAATATGTATTTAAGTTAAAACATGTTTATAACATAACTATTTATAATTCTATTGTTTTGCTTTCAGATGGTAAAAGTTTCCTTTATAAAACCAAAGATAACGAATTGCTACAATACGAATGTGAAGCCAATATTTCAACAGTATTTCTGGATAACTCGTCATTTGTAAGTATGTTAACATTATAGCGACCCACCACACTTGATTTTCTAGTAGCTTTAGCGGATGCGCTAATTCTTCCGTCGCTACATTGGTGTTGTTATACGCAATGCGCTGGTACAAAATGGCCAATGTGTATTTTCTTTCCTAGAACCATGTAAGTGTTTCGATGCGTATCTTCTTTTTACTTTAGCATAGCATAATATATGAGATATACTCGTAAGTAGCCTCACGGAACCTACACATGATGTGGATTTCCAGTGCTTATATACGATTATCACAGAAGCCTACCATTTTCATAAACATTCGCAATGTTTTGGGGCACTTGTTTCAGCCAAAGGTTTTGTGGACCTTTCAGACAAAATGCATCTAGTACCTAAAAAAGTTGTATATCAGTGAAACAGACATTTTTAGTGGTAAATAAAAATATCTTACTTTTTTAAATCTGTTGAGAAATAAACATTCATACGCGAAAGCTGTTTTTGATGGGTAATTTTTAATGCAAAATTCTGCTGCATGAAACATTTATGAACATTTTTTGTTTAGAATTTTTATCCAAAAATTGCTGGATATTCGTAAATTAAGATACCCCGAACGTGTTATAGCAAAATATGAAGGCTAAGTTATTTGAAATTTCTCATTTTTTGTTGTCCCACCGACAAGGAATTTACATGGGAAAAGCCCCATCAAAAAATCATTTAGGCTGTAAAATATGTATTTGTAAACCGATTTTCAAAACTAACTTATTTTTATTTACCACTAAAAAGTTCAGTTATAATGATATTTAATTGATGTATGTACTAATAAAATTGCTCATGTTAATGCTGAAAACGATTGGGCTGAAACAAGCGCCGCAAATCATAGTTTTGTTCTTTACATACATTAAGCAAAGGGCCTGATACAATGACTACCTTTAAAAATAAATCATGGTTTAGATTCAAATTAAAAGTTTTAATTTGAATCTAAACCATGATTTATTTTTCTACATCCAATAAACGGTGTGCGCTTATTTTACACTTGACAATTACTTTCTTTGAAAAATCACGTCCGTTTATTGGATCTAGCGTAATTGTCAAGTGTAAAATAAGCGCACACCGTTTATTGGATGTAGTGTAATTGTCAAGTGTAAAATAAGCGCACACCGTTTATTGGATGTAGAAATATAAATGCATATCATACGGTGCTTTTTTTAACATTCCTATCGAATATGAGCAAAAATATCTGAAAGAAACAGACTGGATTTGCAAGCTGGCTAAAGGATAAGTTTTACAGGCGTTGTTTTTGAGATTCGCTGAAACACAGTGATCAATTAAACACATCAGAATATCATGTAGAACTATTCATGTATATATATTAGTATATTTCATTGGTAATACTTTATCCAATGTATATGCAATCTTTAAAATACTGCATGCATGAAGAAACATCATTTGTAATGATAAAGCAGTAATATTTCACTAAATCTATTCATGCTTATTTTTATGGTTGACTGTCGTCCTTGAATGCTACTTTTCCTGTTCGATTTTTATATTTACTTTTTACATTAATAACGGCGATTGGATGCTTTGCATAAAACGTTATTCGTCGTTTTTTAAATACCTTATTTTCACCTAACCCATGAAACACTTACCTGGTTCTGGAAAAACGTACACTAGAGTAGCGATGGAAGAACTAGCGAATCCGCTAAAGCTATGGCCCGTGTAAACACGGCGCAAACAAATGTATCAAAACAACAACACCGACTATGTTATCTATGCTAACAAACAACTTAAACAAATATGCAACATGTCCTTATCTACTGTCTATAGTTATTATATAAGTTTAATCGTACATGTTTACATATTAATACTTATTTTTATATACTTAATAAATATATATATATATTTACCCATTTCTAATAAATATAAAATAACATAATCAGTTTTTGTGATGTAACGGTAGTCAAGGTCTACTCTAATAACTAGACATATAGCTTCTTTTTTCTCAAAGAGTTATCCAAATATATAGTTAATTGATTCAGAATCGCTCATTTGGTTGGACGCTAAATTTACAGGTTTTATCACGATAATGTTTTGTTGCTTTTAAAAAATGTTTTCAGTTAGCCACAAGATGTAGATAAGTTCAGTTAGCAATACTTTTCCCTCTATGGTCTACTGATCTTCAAAGACCAACCAAGCATCGTTTTACAAAATGTAATTTGTTGTTGCTGTTTTCAGGAAGAGCTCAACAGTGACAAGTTTCTCATATCATCTGACAAGAATTTCATACTGTTTCCATATCAGCGAGAAATGGTAAATTATATGTTTTACTACTTGGTATCGTTATACATATTCATAACATACTAATTGATATCGTCATTTATCAAATACTTCCTTACAAATAGGTTGTTTTTGAATATACGATATAACATATAGACCTAGCTCACTAGCGGATACAGGGGGTGGGCGCACCCGGCGCGCCCACCCCCCATCCACTAAAAATCCGAATCATACATGTATGTCCATGTCACTGTAGATGAAATATCAAACAATTTCGATGCACGCCCTCAGTATAATTTTTTTTTCACTCACTTCGCTCTCTCGACGCATAATGGCTAATGAATGGTTTAATTAAGTAATAGATAGAGTACGGTTTCATTGAGTTGGTTCATTTAAACATCGAGATGTGCGTAGCCCATCGAGGTGTTTAAATTAACCAACGAGATGAAACCATACTCTATTTGTTTTCTAGCATGTCCATTTCAGCTCTGTTTCAGTTATTCTAACTGTTATTCTCACAGTTATTCTGACAGGTCTTATTTTCAATTAAACGATTTACACCTGTGTCTGAACAAAGAGAATTGTCTGTGACCATGCTACAACACATTGTTAAATCCTTTTATTTGAAAACGGACTTTTTTACCCTATATCAGTGCACTACCGCAACCGTTTTATGAGGCTAGAAACGGACCCGAAAATTGACCAAAATCTTACGCCCCCCATCAAACAATTTCGATGCACGCCTTCAATATAAAAAAAATTCTCGCTGGCTTCGCTCGCTCGACGCATAATGGCTAATGAGTGGTTTAATTAACACATTGTTAAATCCTTTTATTTGAAAACGGACTTTTTCCCCCTATCAATGCACTACCGCAACCGTTTTATGAGGCTAGAAACGGACCCGAATATTGACCAAAGCAATCTTATACATCAATCTCAATAATGTCATTTATCAACATCTGTATAATCTCCAAATCGTGCTTAACATCGAAGTAAATTGTTAGCATGTTATCCCAATGGTAGAGAACAGAACAACTGGACTGCGAAAAAGACGAGAGCAGATATGTAGAAGAATACAAAAACAGTTAATCTATAGGAAATACAGCGTTAATGTTACTAACATGTTACATGCCAAATGTAAAAACACTTCTAAATTATTCTTAAAGTTTGATAAGCTTGTCCTTTTAATCACTCTAATTGCGTATATATTATGCATAGAATTGCATATAAAGGGATTTTCAAAAAAAAAACATGGGCAAGAGAGAATCCCGCGGGATTGGTGAACAACCCAACGGGATATTTCACTTTGACATAGGATTTCAATACTTTCTGATGTTACATTTGGACTAAACTGTCATAGGATGTCACAAATGTGACCCCAGGAAAAACAACAAATGCATAAACTTGATGTATCTATTTTAGAATTACTTCGAATTAGAAATTCTGGTGCGGCAAAAAAAAAGACAATTGGTGACTGTTAAAACATTATATTGCTTATTACAAATTACTTAAATATGGTTACTAAAAATAAACAGGTTACCCATAAGCATCTGCATCACATTTCAACTATACTCAAACGACTACATATACTAAAAGCATTTACAACGAACCGTGCAGCACTTTCACTAAGCATGCAGCTGGAATTCATGAAAGTCGTGTCCACAACACATGTATTTCCAATCCATTAGTTTTCGTTTCCCATCCAAGTTGTTTCATGTTGGTGTTTCGAAGTGCACTCGGACAGATCTCGGACAGAGCTGGCCTCTATCCAAATGTTGATATGTATGCAATTCCAATGCATCTCTTGTTGGCGGTAACAACTATATCACCTTCTTCGCCTTTACAAAAATACATATACGAGTACATATGTCGTCGATTGATGCCGCAGTATCTTCTGGAATGTCGTACACAAACTTCTCTACCTCTTGTACCTCCCCATGTCTGCCAATTACTGATAGGAGATAACTATCTGGTTTTATCATTATCGTTCATTCATACCTTTACATCAAATGACCAACTATTGAAAATAAGAAGGAGTATATCAGTATCAGGGCATCTGACGAGAATTCGTTGATAGCTTTTTGTATCAGTATCCAATAAATGTTATATCATCCACGGGTCAGTTTCTTCATGGTCAGATGCGATTTCGAATGATCTGCACATCCCGCCAGATTATCAGTTTTCTAACAATAAATACTGAAAAGGGGATAAGTCTACATTTCCCGGTATGACCAGTTATTGCACTGGCCTTGATTGAACAGTATCTGATATAACGATCGAACACAACTTCCGCATGTTTAGTATTGCCAGTAATAATCTTGAGAACTCCATGAAAATGGCAACGTAATCTCTAAATGTGTTGCAGTCTGATAGCGTTCGTAATGCCTGAATCATGCCTTAACCGCCGCTGATCGCAAAGGCATAATCTAAAACCGGTAATAACTTGGCTTTATTTTTATATTCTAGATATACAAGCATACGACACTGACTAACCATAAATTATATGACACGAATACACGTCTGTATCGAGAGCTGATTGGGCCAAAAGGACAGGAGTTTCAATATGTTACATGGACTCACACTGGACAAGGATTGGTAAGTGACCAGTGATTAGACCACAGGGACAGGGGTTCCAATATGTGACATGGACTCACACGGGAGATGGATTAGCAAGTGACCAATGATTAGACCACGGGGACAGGAGCGTCACGAAGTAACATGGACTCACTCTGGATACGGATTGGTAAGTGACCAGTGATTGAACAACAGGGACAGGAGCTTCACGAAGTAACATGGACTCACTCTAGACATGGATTGGTAAGTGACCAGTGATTAAACCACGGAGACAGGAGCTTCACGAAGTAACATGGACTCACTCTGGACATGGATTGGTAAGTGACCAGTGATTGAACCACGGGGACAGGAGCTTCACGAAGTAACATGGACTCACTCTAGACATGGATTGGTAAGTGACCAGTGATTAAACCACAGGGACAGGAGCTTCACGAAGTAACATGGACTCACACTGGACATGGATTGGTAGGTGACCAGTGATTGAATCACAGGGACAGGAGCTTGACGAAGTAACATGGACTCACTCTGGACATGGATTGGTAAATGACCAGTGATTAAACCACGGGGACAGGAGCTTCACGAAGTAGCATGGACTCACACTGGACATGGATTGGTAGGTGACCAGTGATTGGACCACAGGGACAGGAGTTTCAATATTTAAAATTGTCACACACTGGACATGGATTGGTAAGTGATCAGTGATTAAACCACAGGGACAAGCGTTTCAATATGTAACATGGACTCACACTGGACATGGATTGGTAAGTGACACTAGTGATTGGACCAGAGGTACAGGAGTGTCAATATGTAACATGGGCTCACTCTAGACATGGATTGGTAAATGACCAGTGATTAAACCACAGGGACAGGAGTTTCACGAAGTAAGATGGACTCACTCTAGACATGGATTGGTAAGTGACCAGTGATTGAACCACAGGGAATCACACTAGACATGGATTGGTAAGGGACCAGCGATTAAACCACAGGGACAGGAGCTTCACGAAGTAACATGGACTCACTCTGGACATGGATTGGTAAGTGACCAGTGATTGGACCACAGGGACAGGAGTTTCAATATTTAACATTGTCTCACACTGGACATGGATTGGTAAGTGACCAGTGATTGAACCAGAGGTACAAGAGTTTTAAATATGTAACATGGACTCACTCTGGAAATTGATTGGTACGTGACTAGTGATTAAACCACAGGGACAGGAGTTTCAATATTTAAAATTGTCTCACACTGGACATGGATTGGTAAGGGACCAGGGATTAAACCACAGGGACAGGAGCTTCACGAAGTAAGATGGACTCACTCTAGACATGGATTGGTAAGTGACCAGTGATTGAACCACAGGACTCACACTAGACATTGATTGGTAAGGGACCAGTAATTAAACCACAGGGACAGGAGCTTCACGAAATAAGATGGACTCACTCTAGACATGGATTGGTAAGTGACCAGTGGTTGGACCACGGGGACAGGAGATTCACGAAGTAACATGGACTCACTCTGGACATGGATTGGTAAGTGACCAGTGATTTGACCATGACCACAGGGACAGGAGTTTCAATATTTAACATTGTCTCACACTGTACATGGATTGGTAAGTGATCAGTGATTAAACCACAGGGACAAGAGTTTTAATATGTAACATGGACTCACACTGGACATGGATTGGTAAGTGACCAATGATTGGAACAGAGGTACAGGAGTTTCAGTAGGTAACATAGACTAAATCTGAACATGGATTGGTAAGTGACCAGTGATTGGACCACAGGGACAGGAGTTTCAATATTTAACACTGTGACTCACACCAGATATGGATTAACCAGTGAAAGGACATATACTTTTTATTTTTTATTTTATAGATTGTTGTCCAACAAAACAACGTTTTCTTCAAGAAGTCATTCGTCGATACCGTTGCACCATTTATACCAATCACATCCAACGGAGAGGAAGACGCTATTTATAACGGAGTACCTGATTGGTTGTACGGAGGTAATTTTAATAAACTATTTAATTTACAACTATACGCACCGTTTTACACCTAGAACAATTAACACGTTTATAGCTTGTATTCGTGCATATATCGTCATGAATAAGATTACGTTAGCAAATGCGGTAATGTCACATAGTAATGTTAGGTACCAGAGGTGGTTGTGTGTTTGAATACAGAATACATATAATCGGTAAATCAGATTTTCAAAATGGCCGATGTTATTAAAAATAGCCAAAAGAAAATCTAGTGTAAACGATGACACCTTTATTATCCACCCTATCTTTATGAAACCAAGACGAACCAATTGTCCAGAGCGCGTCCTTGGTCGAGGGGTTAATGACGTGGCGTTGTAAACCTTTCTCGCCTCTCACCGCTGAGGGTTCGAATCACACTGGGAGCTCGACTTGTAAGTGAGAACGTGTCGATTCTTACGGATTGCAGGAGGTGTACAGTACTGGTTCTACCCAGGAAAGTGGGATGATCTGCCTCCATCACAAACAAATCGGCCGTCAAATATAACCGTACATTTGTTGAAAATGACGTAAAACACCTTAAAAACAAACAAACCAATTGACCAGCATGCTAAATTATGTGTTTGTCATTCTGCAAAAGTCTACATATGGTAACCATATTCCAGTAGAGTGTTCACATGCAGTCTATAACCTCTTATTATAAACAATATTGCTATTTAATAAATATTTTGGAACTAGGCTGCTGTATACATTGAGTTTATATTCATGTGCAATTAAACAGCATATTTTGTTCAAAATAGAGGTTATCTAGAGGAGTGGTTGATGTCAGTCCAAATACAAATGAAAACCCTCCTAATTTGTTTTAGTTTCATATGAAATGTGCATATGCACTAAATTAAGCTGCACGGTTAATTATTGTCAATGGAAATGTTCGATCTGGAAAGCTTGATGACGCGGCTGCGTCTGTTGCTAAATTCTAAATATTAGTTTAATTCGGTATTATATTGCTAAAAGTTGCGCATATAATTCAAATAAAGTGTTATTCTATCCCCCAAAAAAGAATTTATAAGCCTTAAAGCTTCATATGCATTTTTATTAATGATATATACCAAACCAGCCGAGTCGTCTACTTTTGCAGACCAAACTGTTTCATTAACACTAATTAAATCTTACGGATAATTGTCCTAGTTTAGTGCCACATTATGATGGTTATATACGTATTTGAAATGATAACCATAATGTTTTCAGGCCCCATATTTTCGAAACTTGCTCAGCAAAGATCTCATGCTCAAGCTCAAAACTAAAAAGGTTCCTTTAGCAATAACGTTGTTTTTTAGTGATTACTTTTCATCGAGAAACTTCCGCGACATTTATATACAGAGAGGAAAAAGTTTAGCAAGTAATTTTAGAGGAAATAATACTGTATACAAGATATACTGACATTTTGGGACTTTACGGGCTTAACGTATTCGTTACGTCATTAAGATGTTCGACTGTTATTGATGTGCGTTTAATAAAATATTGTGTCTATGGCAGTAGTTTCTTGATTTTACATCCACCAAATGTATTATTTCCAGGGTGCAACAAAAACTGGCTAAACTTTTCCCCTTTTTTAAGATTTTCTAAATTTTATAGCTAAGCTTGAGTCGGAGATTCGGGGGCCAAGTTGCCTCCAGGCCATTTAACACATTAACTACCTCGTTACAGAGGAGATCCTACAGTCCGATAGTGCCCTATGGTTATCACCAGACGATCAATACTTGCTGTATGTCGAGTTTAATGACACGAACGTCGAACACATGTCCACTGTGCGGTATGGGGATCCGAAAAACAAATACACTCAAACCAAACGACAGCGTTACCCTAAGGTAGTTATTAAAATTCAACACTTTCATTTTCCTAAATCAGTTTAGCATAAACGAACTTTAAATAAAGGTGAATTGATATGTAAACTAATGCTCATTATTTTGAAAGTATTGTCACTCCGGGCTTAATATTATAAACACAACTCGATAATCAAGTCCATGCTCAACTCCAAATTATCCCATCAAAATATGTGTTACAATAAAGCATGCCCACAGGTACCGGTTTAAAAAAAAAAAAAAAAAAAAAAAAAAAAAAAAGTTATATTCTATTAAGTATTTAATAGAATATAACTTTTTTTTTTTTTTTTTTTTTTTTTTTAAACCGGTACCTGTGAGCATGCCTACTATTGGCTAAACTGGAGATGATTTGAGTTGAACAAGGCTATTGGTTTATAATTTATTTTACCTGGGTATATCTTCTCGATTTTTGTTGAAAGAAAGCACCATGGTAAACAATTTCTTGAAACTTAGCCAGGATGATGTGACGGACACTTTTATCATTGAAGGAAGGCTGACCTTGTCAGAAATTGTTATCTTGTTTTAACACAAATGCCTTGTCAGAAAGTGTCACCTGTTTCGGACACAAAGCTTGCGGATACCTCAGTGGAACAAGCCACGATATAAGGAAATCACAAACTACCTCAGTGGAACAAGCCACGATATAAGGAAATCATTAACTATCCTACATCTTTTATATTATCGAAATGTGATGCATAACTGATTGCGTGTTAAAGTTCTTATTTTATTTTGCAGATCGGCATGGCTAATCCTACATTCAGGTTTAAAATATACAACTTTGGATCAAATACTACTAAAACAATTACTCCACCAACATCCATTGATAAAGTGTGAGTAACTGATTTGAACTACTACCATTAACTCCACTGCTAATAATAGTAGATCTACATCATCTAGGTCGAATTAAAACTAAATACATTTAATAGTAAACAGTAGGTGATGTTAATTCCTCCTTGCTATGCATTGCAGTCGTGTACACGCTGTAAGAGCAGCCGTGAGCATCGTACATTGTGTAATTATGTTTATCGTTTTTCAAGTAGCAGGATAATACGGTGTGTTCGAGGGGCTCTTTTCTCTAAGAGCGAAACTCTCGTGCGGGTCTCGTACCGCGACCCTGTCTGAAAGCTCGTATTTCCGAATGTGTATTATATAATGAAGAGTCAAAATGGCGGGCCTGCACAGCTGCACAGAATAGTAATTATATTAATTTCAGTTATTATTATCATGATTATTATTATAAGTTTTAGTCTAATAATTCCGTTTAAATGTATATATATACTCATTACTATTTCAAGATGACTTTTTAAGAAATACCTCTTTCTGGTTTGCTCTTACGATGTCCAGCGGGTTTTATTTCCGGATAGGTTCTCTGCTTTAAACTGCGCCGGATAACAATGATAAAGGTGTGTAGATGCTTATTAGCTTGGCCTGATGCATTTTCTCTGTCCAACATGCCAAAATGCTTCTGGAAATTAATTCGAAGTCTACGATATAGCTATCCAGGCAAGCCATTCCTTTAAAAGAGAAACTGCATTTCTCTTTTAAAGCTGCATTTCTCTTTCAGAGACTATTACTTTAGGTCAGTCACGTGGCTTAATGACGCAACCGTTGCGATTGTTTGGGTTAACAGATCCCACAACATGTCTATTGTAACAGTATGTTCAGCTGCGTCGGCTTATTGCTATGAGGTAAGTTCTTCTGTTTCGGATATTCTAAATGCCTGATTGCTTTTTTGCAAGTACGCAATTACCGAAATATATAATATAGTAGTATCTAAGAATATTTATTTGTTGGCCAGGCTTGAAAAGGTGGACTGTATAGTGTTATATTTGATCCCCTGTTACGTCACATTTGATATAAGACTATCAAAACTTCCCCTTTTTTAAATTCGTATAACGAATATAAATAGGTTTGACCAAAATGCGATTGTCATAATGGTTGTTTCATCTATCCGACACATTATGCGTATATCACAAAGTAAATTATATACCGTTACATAATTATAAAACAGGATTGAGGTACACAAACTGCATCAGTTTATTATGTATTACCTTTCAGTTCCTAACCATTGGAGATTGCAGTCAGTAAGATACGATATTCTATATTTAATAAACGTGCATTTGTTTTACAGAACTTGAGAATAAAATCAGATAACGGATGGGTTGACGCGGTAAGAAAAAATGGTTTATTACATATATGATCAAATCTTTGAAAACAAGGAATTCACATGAAAAAGTCTCACCCCGAAAAGAAGCATTTTGGCTGTAAAGTTTTTTTCCTTAAAACTTCAAAACTAAGGTATTTTTATTTTTCCACTAAAAATTGCTCATCTTAACGCTGAAAAAAGGAAACCTGAAAAAAGAAAACCTTTGACTGAAACAAGCGCCTCAAACACTTTTTTCTCTGGAGCTGATGAAAAATGTGTTGGTTTTATTTTAGCCCAAACAGGTGTTGTTCATGCCGACTCAGAATACGTATGTAATTATCGTATCACGGAAAGACGGAGAAAATGGATACTTCAAGCATATAGCCTTAGTAGACAGTACCGTCGACATTCAGGTAAGTGACAGTTTGATATCAACATATTCAGTAACACTATTTAAGTACTATATCTTACTTGACCAGAAGTGTATAAAATGCAAAAAAACAACAACACTGTCCCTTTTTCTCATCCATCCGCGAATGATCATGATTCACGGAATTGTGTGTAATGGTTGCACATTACTTTTTTCTGACGTCATCTGTCGACTTCACCGTAATTTAGAAAGCTAAAACGTTCCTCAAAGAAATTCGTTTATGTAGTGTTATTTGTTTTTTAGATCCACCAAATATGTGTTCTTCTTAGAAAAATACAAAAGTTGTTGGATTGTTCAAATTGTGTTTTAATTATATTTTGTTCCGTTTAGCAGATCAAAACAAAGAAAGTAAATATTGCACTCTGATTGTCATATAAACAACACAAGAGCTCAATAAATGCATATAAATAACACACTAACAGTAAATTTCATATTAGTCGTCACAATCAGGACGAACTAATTTTACAACCTACGTTAAAAGTAACAATTTCAAAGTTAAAAGTAACACATTTCGCCCCACAACCACCATTTCAGTGACAAAAGCAAGTAAAAAGTCGAACAGGAAATGTAGCATTCACAGAATACCGTCAACTAAAAACACGAACATAAATCTAACGACCGTAAAAAGGAAAAGGCAACGTATGAGACACCACAAACACAAAACAGTTGAGGTGTACCGGAAGTAAATCAAATCCCATTGAGTCCAGTGCAATATTGTCCAAGCTTTCTAGTTACACATTTTTCAAAATGAAATTCAAACTAAGATTCACTTACATGTTCTTAGTCATGTGACCTGTCTCTCTATAAAACTGCTGAGAATAGTAGGGGTCATGTGGCATATAAGAAAATAAAATTCTGATCTTTGTTGACACCATGAACAAACTGCATTCATTCGGCACCTCTTAAAGGCATTTGCTGTAGTTTTCCATGCGCAGCTTTTTTTGGCGACTTCTGTTCTAAAACTATTGGATGGATTTTCCTACAAATTTACAAAAATGTTGCTTTTGATGTTTAGTTGTATTTTTTTTTTTTTTTTTTTTTTGATTTTTTTTTTTTTTGAATTTAATTTTTTTATTTATTTTTTATTTTTTATTGTCTTTATTTAAATAAAGGCCTATAATAAGATACATAAAATAGGAAAAATATAGCATTTCGTAAAAATTCCAACACAATTAAATTTTTTAAGCATAATGGTACGGTTCCAAAAACCAATATTAAATCTTAATATGCATGGTGACCTATAATTGTAATTGCATATATTGTCTAAATATATGTTCAAATAAGTGCCTAGGAAGTTTGAACAAATTCTGTTATTCGGAACATAACAAAAAAGGAAAATATACCATTTATATATAATTTCATACAACACTTGGCCCTTTAGCATAGGAGTAGGGTTTCAAATTGTTTTTTCTAAACAAGCATGGGGATCTATCATTTTTATTGCACATTTTGTTTTTATATATATTAAACTATGTGCTTAGAAAGTTTAAACAAATTCTATTATTGGGAACATACAAAAAAAAAAGGAAATTGTATCATTATGGGCTAATTTGTGCATAAATTGTGGTAATGGTCTCAACAGATTTTGTAAAAAAATATAGGTTTTGCATAAAGATGAGCTTTAAATTTTATTGTAATTAAAGGTTCTTTACTTTAATACAATTTTAGCAGAATTGTGACCAATGAATAAATGATTAGACTTCAAAAATGTCTTATTTAGCTATTTCATGAACTTGTTCAACTTCCCATTAGAAATTATTTTTTAAAATTTTAACAATCATGGTGACCTACCATTATTTTTGCCTTTTTTGTGTATATATATATAACAGACTTACTGTACAAAAAGTTTAAAATCTTTATGCAGAAAAAACTATAGAAAATGTCTTTAAATGTGTTCTACTTTCACTTTCAAAACTTTCAAGTTGATAAATAAAATCATCATACAACCATGCAAATAGTTCTTAGTTCACAAACTAGTCAATAAAGTCATTTCAGCCAGAAAAACAGGCCTTAAATACTAAAAAATGCCTTTTATCACCAAACAAGTTAGGGATTATATATTTGGGAACTCCTTTCGACTACATCAGGCATGAATACCACAGTGATTTACTTCCTGTATACTTTGACAGTATGGGTACTGCACTGGAACGTGGCAAAAGACGAACAGGAAATGTAGCTTTCACAAAGCACAGTCAACCAAAAACACGCATTAAAATTTACAAGATTAATAAGAAGCAAAGCATGTGACATCACAAACACAAACGGATTGACAACGGTCAGTGACAAAAAGACCGCTAGTGGTTGAAACCAGGTTCTATGGTGCATTGGAACGGTCAGTGGCAATAATGTAGCTTTCACAGAGAACAGTCAACCAAAAAACACGCATTCAAACAAACAACAATTACAAGGTTAATAAGAAACAAGGCATGTGACATCACAAACACGACATAATTGACAACGGGGGCTACCACCCTGGAACGGTCAGTGGCAAAAATACCGCTGGTGGTCGAAACCAGGTTCTAGGGTGCAAGACAGTTCACACTTATCCTATTGTCATCCCAATAAAATGGGACAGTGTAAATAAACAAATCCCCTCCAGTGTACGAGTATGTTCTCTAACAAACTAGGCAAACTGTGCAGGCAATATAAACATGATCATGCATAAATGAATATAAAAACGAAACCAAAACAAAAACACCTCTAACGTGTAAACAGCTTTTATATCGTTCAACTGAATCGGTAACATATTAAAACTGTATTCAAACTGTTTTTACGTAGACATTTGTTAAAATTAATGTAAAAATAAAATGTTGCTACCCTTCACGTTTGGGTTGTTGATTTTATCGGATTATATGATTGTTACGTTTACCAGAGTTGGTTACATTTAACGTTGAAATTTAAACTTTAACGAGGGCTATTACCTTTAGCAGATTTATATTCTTTAAAGCTGTTCACACCTTGTAAATAATACACTACTCAACTTTTTATAATCGGTCACTTTTTAAAGAATTATATATTTTTTAATAATTCATATTTTCTTTTGAAATTTTAACTGGCGTCGCAAGCGATTTATAAAACGTAATCTGCCTTGAATGGACTAACCTTGTTGATAAACTTAATAAAATATTGGTATGTGTTTCGGTGATTTCCAGTTTTCAGTATTCGCGTTATTTTCAAAAAACATGGGTGACCGATTATAAAAGTTGAGTAGTGTATAGATCATCTGAATGTAAAACTATTCCTCGAATTTCGTTATTTACCGTTGCATTTAATAGAGGAGCAATATTGCTGGAAAGAAGATATTTATAACCGTGGGCAAGATGGAGGTTACGGATATAGTTGGATACCACAAAGAAAACCAAACCATGTAAGCATGTTTTATCACTTGCAACACACGCACTTTTAAAGGAACACACGATAATGAACAGAAAGCTTGGTGTTATGCAGACTGATTTTTCTACACAATTACAGTACATTTACAAATAATGTTTTTATAATTACTAAAATAAGCATAGTTCAAAACTAAATATGTTGGATTTTACTAAAACATGTAATTATTAAAATAATATGACTAAATATACATTATTGTTTTACTTTCCCAGATATTCAAAGAGAAGCTATATAGCTTTGAAGTAAAACATTGTGTAAATGAATAAATGCACTAATGTAAACCTCGATACATACTTTCTAGAATCAACAACATGCATTATATTTACTAAATGTTTTCATACATCCTGAGGTGTTTCTAATTATGTTTTTTTTTTTATATATCTTTACAATAACATATCTGTGTATTGTTTCCTAATTTCTCTGGATGTGAACTTTATTGTTAGATATTTCTTTTTGATTGGATGTACTTTTATTTACACAGTCTTGTCAATTTGAGAGCTGAAGACAAGATAATAGTGAGGTTGTGTACACTTAACATCGATTTAAGCTAACCAGTGGGCCATATTGCCTACTGACCGTTCCAAATCGGTAACCCTGTCTTCACCACGCTTTGTGTTGTGTATCGTCCTTTACATTGTATAGTTAATTTGCTGTTTGTTTGTGGTGCAGTGCGGATCTACGATGCCATTGCGTTTGGGTGCTGGGTTACAGACAAACAAACAAACAAACAAACAAAAAAACAATACACTTTGCCAACCCATTTATTGGCTCCTTTAAATTAATTATTGCATTGTGTTATACATTGAACTAGCTGCACTTACTAATCCAGCTATGTTTTATATCATATAATTACCATTTAATTTATTTACGTATTTTATCTCCAGATACTTTTTAGCCATCCCGTATGACGACCCGAAACAGCGCCATCTTTACAGCACAACTGTGAACAAAGACCATTCAGAATTCAGAAAACATCAATGCATATCCTGTACAATTGGAGACGATTGCCAATATGTGGATGCGAAGTTTGGGACTTCGGGGAATTATTACGTATTAGGATGTTTAGGACCTTCCGTGCCTTCTTATAGTGTTTATGAAACTCCTGATTTATTAGGTTAGCATAAGCTGGGGGCAGTTCTACTTTTGATATATATATTTACGATGTGTAAATAGTGCATTCATTTGGTTATGACTTTAAGTGGGAACTGTAGTATTTATTAAAACAAAATTGCCGTGTTTTTGTTCTGCCAACATATTTTAGTTGGCAATACAGGAGCTAATAGTTGTTTTACAATGTTATTATTTTTATTTATATCAATTTAATTAGATAAACAAAGCAAATGGCCATTTTTATATGGCATTATGATGGTATAACATCATTTTGTGTTGTATCTGATATATATCTCCTTCATGTATGTTTACAGTTACTCATATGGAGGGAAACAGTGAGTTACGAGAACTTATTGCAACAAAACGAATGCCAGTGTCAGAATTTGTCCAGATACCAATGACAGAGAATATAAGTAAGCAAGCTAAACCGGATTATACTATTCAGTAATAATGTGTACGTTTTAGTTCCATGGATCTAATAAAAATGTATTGGTATTTTTTTGGCAATATTATATATTTGAACACACATGGCAGAATTTTACCCAATGCATTTTTATAAAGGATTGAACAAATATATTACACGATTGAAAACATTTGTTTTTAACAAATATTTTATTTTTTTCAATAAATATGTTAAGATTACAGGAATATTTTAATTTTTAATGAATACATATAACAAATTATTGAACACATTTTAAAGAATTAAACAATATATATAAAATAAGATTGAATAAAACTACTATTTTAAACGAATATATTACTTGATTAAACGCATATTTTGAATTATTGAATAGATATTTAGAATAACCGAACACATATGTTTTATTTCTACATTACGTATTTTTAAGATTGAATGAATATAAATGATATTATGAAATATATATGTATATATATATATATATATATAATATTGCAACGTTTGGCATGCCGTATAAAGCGACCACTTCTATTTTCTAAGTACAGTATAATGAAATATTTCGAAATGGTAATGGTCGCTATACGTTTCCGAACCCTTACATTAAACAGTCATTTCCTATGTAAAACGATTAATCATGATAATCCTCTGTTAATCTGTTAAATATTGAACACATTTGTGCTTTACACATGTTTTACAGGTATTTGGGGGGAAATGATTCTTCCACCAGTATTAAAGAAAGATGAAATTATTCGTTATGACCTAATGTTAATAACGTGAGTATGCGTTCACACTTAGAGCGATTAGAGAGTATATTTTGGAGTATGTTACAAGAAATCGACGGAAATATGTCTGATATTATTGTAATAACTAGAGTCTCTGAGGGCGAAATATAGATATTCTACCATTAGATCACGGTGCCACCAGGAACCGGAGGGCAAAATATAGATATTCTACCATTAGATCACAGTGCCACCAGGCACGCTAGAATTAGATTCCTTGTGCCAACAAGCATGCTTGCATTAGGTTGCGCCGTCACCAGACATGCTAGTATGAGTTTATGTCACCATGAGAAAGTGTCACACATGATATTGCCACTTTTCATTGGTATTCTGCAACTATAGCGAGTGTCATGGTTTACAAGAGAACACACGGCAATCTTGATTTTTGAAAAACTCACGGCGGCACATTAGTCTTTCTACATAACATGCATATTAGTCTTTCTATATAACATGCATGTGTTCAGTCATTAATATTAATTATAAGAGTGGCATAATACAATTGGTTTTGCATATTATTAACTGTTGATAATATTGCACTAATAATATATGTAAACATATGACAGAATAAGAAGAAAAAACATTGCGCAAAATGTTATTTAATACATGCAAGCAGGTTTTAAGTCAAATGATACTGGATTAATAAATCCAGACGCATATTTTAATGCATAGTAAGAACTTCAAGATTGTCATGTCTCACTTTAAGTTGTTATCGGTTTTCTCGTTGCAGGAACGAACATATAGGAGAACAATCAGTGACATACAAATTTGACATCAGCTGGGGTCATTTCATGTCCAGCTTCCACAGCATCATAATTGCCAGTGTCGACACTAGGGGTACCTCTGGTCGAGGAGATAGCTGGTCAAAGTCGATATATAGAAACATCGGCATTTTGGACGTTGATGATGTAATAACCTCCGTAAGGTGTGTTATTGTCGGACACATATGACGACACCGTTTAGTGAAACCATGCCTCTGAGTGGTCGAATTCTTAAGTGTGATCCTATCCATACGAGCTATAATTGTATGTTAACTATAATTGTATGTTAATATATATTCGTGTATTTAAATTAGCGCCTCCAGGTGATTGTGTTATAATGCAGAGATCCAGTACATAAATATCAGCGTGTGTTGAAGCTATGCTTTTTAGTTAGGAAGTGAATCCATTCGTTTGATCTATGTATCTCTCACCATAGATAGGCTAGGCGCCCCGCCGTCTGTTTGTTTGAAGTGTGCCCTTGGTTGTTCGCAAATAGTGTCTTATCTATTATTCTGCTTTGCGAACTTGCATCTTTTAGATCCCGAATTTCGAAAGTTGCATTTGAGAGTTTAGTTACCTCTTTTTATAGATGTACTTATATATAAGATATATGTCCGTTGCTGTTTTACAGATATTTCAAGTCACTGCATTATGTGAACGAGAAAATGGCGGTTCTGGGAAAGGTGCGTTACAAACAAACAAACAACAACAAAAAAACACACATTTTTATACTGAAATTTATTTTTTAAACGCGTTTTAAAAACACATACATATCCAACAATAAGAGATAATTATTTCAAATAAAACAGCACTAACTACATTTTCATGTAAACATGGTGATTGAAGTTGCGAACTACCATGCCGAAAATGGTAAACTAAATAAACAAGATTGCCTCATTATACGCTCATATGTTTGGGTTAATTTTAAGCGAAAATCATTTCTTAGGTGTCAAGTCAATATGACATTGACCTATGACCTACTGGCAATAAAACTGATAGTGCGTTTTTTTTTAACCAAGAACACAATTTATATAAAGATTTCCTTTTTCATACATCCTAGAAATATATATTTTTAAAAATATGTATTATTTTAAACTCCTTAGTACGTTTCTGTGACGTATATAAACTATGAGCACAAAACAAAGGTTTCACCTTTATTTATCCCTTCTTGCTGATTTCAGGGTTACGGAGGGTATCTCGCTACGGCAGCTCTGAGTTCCGACATAAACGATGTTTTAAAATGTGGAGTAGCAATATCGCCCATCACAGATTTTAGATACATGAGTGAGTCGATTTCTAATAATATATGGGTCAGCCATTGTACGACCAATTGTATGTGTCGATGCAGGAGATGATGGGTCAGCCATTGTACGACCAATTGTATGTGTCGATGCAGGAGATGATGGGTCAGCCATTGTACGACCAATTGCATGTGTCGATGCAGGAGATGATTGGTCAGCCATTGTACGACCAGTTGTATGTGTCGATGCAGGAGATGATGGGTCAGCCATTGTACGACCAGTTGTATGTGTCGATGCAGGAGATGTATGGTTTAAAGAAACTAAACTGCCAAATTTCATTACAAATGCATTCTTCTAAACACCGTCCATAAGTTGAGGTCATAAAATAATACATATGTGCAGATTAAAAATCTAGATTTTCAATTACGTAAAATGAATTAAAAGGTGGTAACTCAGAGCATTACGTGGTCCCTCCTTAAAGACCCAACTGGGGTATACAAGGGAGGTAATGGCTGGGGGTGTTTTCCCTTGTATATTTGAACATGTTTCATGTCAGGGACACTTTTTCTTCAAAAAATCATAAAAAACAGTTATAGTTATCTTTCAAAAAACATGTGCTTGAAGTTTAATTGATTTTCTTTCATTATTATGAAAATAGTGTTATATGGTTCTTTCTGATTTCCATAATTAAATAAAATCATCAAACCAAAATTTCAAATTTCAAATTCATGGGAGGAGCTAAGTATTCATGAGATCATGTGACTCCATTGTTTGTAAACAAATGAGCAAGAAACACATGGTAGTATGCTATTGCTGTATAGGTTAGTAAAATGTGTATAATAAACATGCTTAGCACTTACTTTGGATGTTTTTAATTTGTGAAATTCTCCAAATACATGTACATTTGTGTTGCAGCATTTTATATCCATTTTTTAAACACTTATTAATGTTTTCACCAATCGAAGTTTGCATCATTTTTAAAATGTTAGTATTATACTGTTTGTGTTTTGTTACTCAAATACTGATGTATACACATATCCTTTTTTGAATGAACTGTGCAACAGTACATATATTAAAATTATATCACAATTGTGTTGTATTACCAACAAAGACCGGTATACGGCTCTCTTGGTAGGTTAGGATAGCGAGACCTTACTAAGTTGAATACACATTCTGTCATTATCTCTCTTAGAGTTCTAACAACACTCTCATCTACATGGTCCCTTTTCATTAATCTAGCCTTTCTAACAAGATACTCAGTTTTGCGCCAAGCATTTCTTCTGTCACCCTTCTTTAAATTCTATTTTTGGCATGTGGTCTTGACCCTACTTCCAAGCCATGATTGTTCATGTGTAATCACAAATGATTACATGGAGAACAAAAGCAATGGTACAAAAGAAACATCTACATTTGTCATCAAATCTGTTTCTGTAACATCGTTAATTGATAAAACTTGAGCATCATGTTCCTGCTTTCTTCAATTGAATTAATTGGTAGCTCATGTTGCACATTGTCATTATTTTGTTGTTCTTCTGGTTATTTTTTTATTTCAATAAAATTCCAATTGTAATGGTTGAAATTAAAGAGCTTCAGCTGTAAGTGTTTGCTCTACGATTACTAATAATGTTTTGGATGTATCCATCACACACAAAATAAAAAATATAACACGTTTTCATCAACTTCTAAAACATATCACTTCACCGCATTTTATTAAAATGCCGCCAAGATCAGTATGGTGGAGTTCAATTTATATAGGTTGATCAACTATTTTTTTTATCATTTTGAGCATTTAAATAACATAAAATAAACATATTTAGAGATGACTTGCGAGTAATTAGATTACGCATATGTGTGTTTAGAATGTTTGATGAGAAATGAATAAAACAAATGGGAAAATACAAATGCAGAAATGGATCCTCTACCTTACTTGTAATGGAATTGTCCAGTTATGATACAGGCTAATTGGGCCAGTAGAACATGATCCATACAGTGCAACCTTATCAAAGATGTTGACATATATATACTCATTATGTCTGGTATCTGTGGATCTGTGTTGCTGTATACAGATTACACATTCATTAAACATATACTAATGGATGACAATTTGTCAAGGAAAAAAATAAAATAAAAGTGCTCAAAAGAAAAACAGATCAATTTGGCTGAATTATGTGTTTTAGAATAATAAAACTAATGAATATCATAAATACAGTTATTGTGTACATGTTTAGTGTATGAGACATACAAGTCTACATGTATTTAATTACTTGGAAGAGAAAATTATGTCGTATCTGTTTAAAACTCATGGGAATTACTAACAATCAACAGGTCAACAATGTGTTTTCTGTCGTCTGCTGCAGTCCCAATCTATTTTCAGCTAACACTGTATTGCCACTCACTGATAATACACACACACACAGCAGAGTTAATTTACATCCGAAGGTCTGATCGGATGTTGGGTCTTTAATTACATTAAGCAATAGGAAAGCTTATATTAGCGGGATTTTATAACGGATATTTCGACAATGAAACACATTTAAAACCATTTTACTGAAAAAATGCGATGACCTGTTTAAAATTACCTTTTAAATGTTTTAAGTTTACAATATGGAAACCTGTTAAGCTTAGATTAAGGTTTTATTCCATACCCCATCCAACCCCTTCTCCAAGAGGCGAACACGGGGTTGGCTGTTATGACAGTTAATACTCGCACCACGTAATGGTGCGACGCTTCGGCAACGATAACTTTTGCCTAGCTGATTATTAATTATAGAGGTCGGGTTCGCAACATATGGAAGTTACATATATACCTATTTGTTAGTAGGCTGCCATTTAAATATAACATATACTACATTGTTAGCATTGCTAGCAAAGGTGAAATTGTCTATGGCGCGTTTCTCTTTTATTTTAGTATAATATGTGCGTTTCTCTTTTCCTTTAGTATAATAGGTGCGTTTCTATCTTCCTTTAGTATACTATCACTCCATAACGTTAACCAATATTTGGAACAGAACTCATTGAATAGACACATTTCAGATTCCTACTTCGCAGAGAAATACCATGGTACAAGCGATAATAACATGAATAACTACAACGTAAGTACAATGTTTTGTACTTATCGAACATTATCTTATGTGAAATATCTCATATTCATATCTCTGTAATTATTTGAATCTAATTTACATCACGTACATACATTGTATGCAACTTTAGACCCATCGAAAACAATTGTTCCAAATTTATTGAGTCAGTAGGTTTCGAAAAAAAAAGAGTGTGCACTCAAATGTGCATGACCAAAATTGTTGTAAACCTTTACGTAATATATGTGTTCAAAAGTTCATTACCTTTATGTTTGAGAAAAAGTTAAAGAAACTAACCCGCCAAATAATGGCAAAATTACACTAAACAAACGCTTATCCAAACTCTACCCAGGTATTCAGGTCCTATGCTCATTTATATGTACCGATTAAAAGTATAGTTTTATTAACGGGTTCTTAAAATACCCATAATTGAATATGCGTAAAATAAATTAGGAGCTGGCAACTCATAATTCAACGCTCTAGTTTTGAGATTTGGCCTGGCTGGTTAAAGCCGTTTATAGTGTGTCTATAGAGTTTCGATTCTCGAAATATGTAATTTATCTGTATAACTCGTCGTCAGTAGGTTTAGAAACGGTGTACATAAATTGCAATAATTGGCTGTTGGTGGCGGGAAATATACTTTAAAAGTTTGACATTCATGAGAAATTCCAGAAAAAAACAACAATTAGCAAAACGACTGTTAATTGTGTTGTCCCATTCAACTCCATACATTTTGCAGTTTTGCTTTTGCTTTGTTTTGACTTGAAGGAACACCCACTTAGTATAATAGATATCACTACTTTAATGGATACATTTTGTATATTTTGAAACTTATTTTGATAAATTTGTCATAACAACATTTCGAATATGTCCAACATTAGATGTGTATACGTTCTTTTTTGACTGAGTATACACTGTGTGTTTGTAAGTTCTGACACTGGTTTGACATAACTAATGACACATGACTATCCTTACAGGATAAACCATTGTCTAGATACGCATCCAACCTGCTTCATCGTGATTATTTGATATTGCATGGAACAACTGACGGTAAGTCATATATGCATTATTTATGTACGGACCAACCAACGGTATGTCATTATGAACATTCATGTTCCTTACAATCGATAGTAAGTTATTTGTTAAACATTCATGAACGATACATTCGATGGTAAGTGCATGTAAGTGCATGGTACACTCGGTGCATGGAAGGATCATGCGAACTATTGCCCTCGGCCTTTTGCCTTACGCAGTAACTCACATGCTTATTCCATATACCTTGGGCAAACATGTTTACTATTGACCGGCAAGCTATTCAATAACAAACCACATCGATGGTCTCCCTTTAGTCACATAGTTGTGATCCAATAGACAAAGTATTCTATATATTAATCTTATATGATCGCGATTTAACTGGTAATGCTGTCAGAAGATAGGCGTATGTTATTACTGGTAATAAGTATAGGTTGTGTAAGCAGTGCCTTCTAGTTATAATAGCCCCGGCTAGTTGATAATCACTCTCAAAAAATGTGATAGTGGACCTTTGGAAACGACCGAACACGATATATAAGAAATATTGCAGTCTCGGTTTGATTAGACTGTTCATGAACTGTAGTGACTTTAGGCTTACAGCCATTATCAACTACCGGGGCTATTACAACTAAACGTCACTGCTTACCAGTGTATTTACCTTTTTATTGCATGATGTGTGCCTAAGTAAATGGGTTGTTTGGATGGCATTTTCACATTTTTTTGAACAATGTCATCATGATATCAGTTGATCCTGAGGTATCTAAAATATAAAAAGGTCCTAAAAGGCAACAAAAGCAAACCAGATAATACGGTTACGCACAAAATGAGTTACTATATCTATGTTACTACTGATAATGTAGAACTGATTTTTGTCTTTTACCAATAATGTTGTATATGTTTTTTCAGACAGAATCCATTTTCAGCATTCAGCACAGTATATCAAAGCTCTTGTAGCATCTAATGTTTATCACCAGTTCCAGGTTCGTATTTAAACATTCTTGAAATCATCGAACAATAATATAATGGTTCTAATTTTATTACACTAAACATTAAATACCACACGAGCATGCATACAACCTGCCAAAAAGAACTTGAGAATATCAAGGCGATCGAGTCATTTTTTTTTTATAACTACTGCATATTTTCCGAAATGTCAGTTTTGAACAAATGTTAATTCTCGAAATATCTCGTTCTCAACTGACATCTCGTTCGTATTTAGAAACTTAATCCCGCCAAACTCATGAACACAACATACAATAAACGTCAGAATCGTTAGCCGGGTTGTCAGGTGTGTGAGTTGGGCAGGTTGGGTAGGGCTAAGTCTATTTGTTAATGTGTTTGCAACAATTTGGTCATTTTATAACATAAATATGGCATACGTGAAACACATATCTAGGTGTAACGAAGGTAGTTACAACTTTCTTACTCGGTATAAAAACTCTCTAGAGGTTGTGTTTGTTCGTTTAAGTCCTGTCGACTGAAAACATGCTGATCTTACGGTCGGCCCTCGATACATTCGACAAGAGGAATATTAGTACATTCCATACATTTTCACCAAAAAGAGTATGAAAGGAGGAATTTGGAAATCACCGAACGCGATAAATATAAAATAAATATTGCAGTCTCGGTTTGATTGACTAAATAAACGGTAGTGGAAAATGCTAGCGCCCTCTGAGATAAGATAAGATAAGATAACTTTTATTTAAATACAACAACATAACTTAAGCCTTCAGGGGCTTTTGAACCGACTATTAACATGATGAATAGACCCAACATAGTAATAAAATTGCTATACGAATTAAGAAAGATTAAAATGGCATTAGTCTAATACAAGAAAAATCACATTGAAAAACTGATTTAAAGTCTAATAAAACATGGATGCATTTTAATCATGATCAAAGCACATATAATAAATACTGATAAAGGTGATCCTTTGGGTGCAACAAACACAATTAAGAGAATAAAGCAGCAGACTCGGTTTTATTAAGTCTGTTCATGAGAAGTAATGAAAGAAGCAACACCTCTCACGAACCCTAACACCGGCTTAAGCGGTATTCTACTTCAAAGCCACCTATATAAGCAAAACAAAATACAGACCTAAGAGGGATGAGCAATATGTAAGTACTCTAATATTACATGATAAATTAATTATGCAAAAAGGAACTTTAATTTTGTACAATTTAAAATTAAGATTCATACAGTCAGTGTCAGTCCTACAGAGGACAGCCTTTGGCAAATCTTGCACATGCCACATGCTGCACTCTGTTAAGAGCTAATTAAGCTTTATTATTATTTTTTTGTATTAAAAACTGAATTTTATAATACAGAGCAACGCTTTTGAATTAAAAAGGTGCTAAGACTCATATCAGATATGAAGGGAACTGATTGACCGCATGCAGAAACAACTTTGGTCAAACTCCGTGTGATTGGTTATTGAGTAAAGGGCTATCAAAGTCCCGGGTTGAGCAGAACTCAATATTTAAAATGTCAATAGTATGAAATGTTGAGCCATCCCGAAGATGGTATGCATTTGACGGTGAACATGGAACCTTCAATATGGTATTTTCATTTCATGACCAGCGGCGTATAGTCACAGTGTTTAACAAAATGCTTGACCCTAACCGAGAAAACAATGGGCGAAGTAAATAAAATGGAATTTAGTTGGGAACAGAGGTTATGAAGTCTGCGTATCGCATGTAACAGTCAAAAGACTAAATTAAAAAGAAGGCAACACATCATCACAAAACTTGTGATGATGAAAGCCTGTACAGTTATAGTAGAACACATTAAAATAGCTACATCTGTAGTCTTACGATCCATTGTTCAGTTGGAGAAAAACTGAATTAGAAAAAACTTGACCCCATCGGCCATTAAAGTAGTTTTCAGCTTAAATATGTTAAAAGTCGAGTCAAAAGTCCAAAATCTAAATCAAAAGTCATAACTCATAATGGTTTCCGTAGGTTTGAGTTATTGAGTTACGTGATAAATTCACGAAAATAATGCTTTAGTAATCCGAATAAGTTTTAAGAACTTAAGGACCTATTTCCAGCCTATTGTATTTGGGGGAGGAGAAAATTTGTATAGGTAAATGTAAATCACTGTTAGACATGTAATTGCATGAGACAATGGTGGTATTCAATTTTGTTTCATTTGATGAGGCCCGCCCAATACAGCTTTTGTATGAAGCCAACATATTAAAACATAAAATCATAAAAACAGGTGTTGCATTAGTTGTGTTTCGATGTGTTTTTACTCTAAAAACAATGAATTATCAACAAAGCTTTTTATTTAGTACTTGTTAGTTTGATTATTTTTCTTCTTCATAAAAGTGAGGTTTGAAGTATTATATACGGTTATACCCTAGATACTGTTCAATATACCAATGCTTTTCATAGAGAAAACTTTACTTGGGGCCTCAGTTTATATACCTAAGCTATCGGTCATGTAGCATGTTAGCAGTATATAAGCAAGCTTTTCAGGCATTTTCAATGATCATTTAGCGTTAGGAAATAGGTCCTTCACAGAATAAAAAATTCATCCAGCATTTATGAATGAATGCAGAGACATTTTTTCGAAAACCATCATGATACTTCTAAGAAATGTGTATGGTCTCAAAACCTATGTATATATATATATATATATTATAAACGTAAACCCCACAGCGGCCTTTTTTGCCACTGACCGTTCCAATGCGGTAGCCCTATCAACAACCCTTTTATGTTTATGATCTTGCCTTTTATTCGTATTTGTTTGGTTGTTTGTTTATGTGCGTATTTGTGGTTGACTGTAGTCCTTGAATGCTAAAGTTCCTGTTCTACTTTTATATCTACTCTATGACTAGACATTCTAAAATGTAACCGTTCAATCTGATGTGTGGTAATTGTCATAAATTCTGTCTTTATATTTGAGAATATAGCCGGGCGTGGATTTTTTTAATTTATACTGTCTCGTTTTATTGGGAAGACAATAAGGTAAGAGTGAAGTTTCAGCGGCCTTTTTGCCACTGACCGTTCCAAGGCGGTAGCCCCGTTGTCAATCCGTTTGTGTTTGTGATGTCACATGCATTGCTTCTAAATTTGTTTTAATACTTGTTTTTGGTTGACTGTGTTCTGTGAAAGCTACATTTCTTGTTCGTCTTTTATTTCTACTTTGGTAATTATATTTGTAACTTATTTTATTGTATCTATTGTAATTATATCGTTATTACGTGCATTTCCAGATATACCCGGATAAATCCGACATTCTCGGTGACAACGAAATTAAGGAGCATGTCCACACGTTTATGGAAAACTTTCTTGTGAAATGTTTTGGACTTACTTCAAGAACCAATCCAGAAGTTATCGTAGAAGTGGATGAGGACGAAGATGAGTGAAACACAGTCGTGAAACAAGCCAAATATATTTCCTCATGTTTCTATCGGTTATTGTCATGCACATTCGTCACGCTTAGTTGTTAAGAAAGTTGGATATGATCACTTTAAGACTTTTTAGCATCCTCCGCTTCTCATGTTATCATAGGATACAGTGCATTGGGGTTTATATAATCATCGGTAGTAAAGAATCATTTTCTGTTTAAATTAAATTATCTCAGCTCATGTATTCTAGATTATTTTTAAATTTACCAAGCTTGAAGATATATCATATAGGCATACATTTATGCAGCGTTGAAATGATGTGGTGCATTTTTCCATGCAAAGTGTACCACTAAATTAAGTGCAACACCTTTACTACCCGAATGAAGCGTGTTTTTGAAACAAAACAATCATAATGTCAATAAACTGAGATATAAATATTTGCAGTTTTAACAAATGTTAGGGACAAAAGTCAAAATGTAGTCAATTTAAATAAGTCAATTTTTAAAAAATAATTCAATTTTTTAAAGTTTGGCACTTCTAGGGATACAATAAAATTATATCAATACTGGTGCAAAAAGCCTTTTAAAGAATTCACAGTTATAGGATAGTAAATTTCAGAAATTTTGCTATCGTACAACTAAAAGGGTAAATCTAAATCAGAAAGTAAATAGACATTTTCCTTTCATTTTAAATTTAGGCGGGTAACTCAAGTAATTCTATACTCCCTAACCCACTGTGTGAGATTAGAAAGGGGGTATAATACAATAATATTGATTATCGAGAATCCAATCAATAAAAACGTTATTAAACTAGAGAAACTGCTAAAAGTTCCGATCAAATATTTTATTCTCCATTTTTGAAATATGTAGTACAAATTTCCAAATAATTCTCAACTGAAACGTCAAAAAGGTTTGGAAAACGTATTAACTAGTGATGATTGGGCAATGCTATATAAGCAACCAATCATTAGACAATACACATCTTTACTACTTTTAGGTAAAATTAGTCATCGAAATGTTTTCACAAATACAAGTTTATATATATGTGAGTGCTAATGGTAGCAAGCATATTTCACTACCGAACATGAACAGTCTCAATCAAACCGAGACTGCAATATTTCATATTTATCGTGTTCGAAAGTTTCCAAAGGTCCACATACTCTTTTACAATGTACATTTCGTCATAATTTGAAATTATTTTATGAATGTATGTTAGCAAGAACATACGAATGTATGTTAGCAAGAACATACTAATACAGTTGTTTAGTGATTGGCATACAAAACGCAATATTTCGATTGTATTGAAGCCAAAGTCCATTAATCTTGGCACACCAAGTTCATCGGGTAATGATTTTATTTTGTATCTATTAGTGCTAATCTGTAAGAAGTATTTCTTTCAAACTTAGATAATGTCTACCAAATATTCAGAATGTATAGAACAAGTGAAAAGTTATTAGTTTTTAGTTTAAGCACATCGATTGCGAAACAAGTTCTTGCAACATATATTAATCACTGTAAATGGTTTCCTGGGTAGAACCAGTACTAAGAAATGTGGATTAACTATCTGGCTCAAAGACAATTAACAATGCTACGATGAGGATCGAAACCACGAACCTCTAGATCTGGAGTCCGACGCTCTACCACTGGACCATGCACTCCAAATTAATCGAGACATGGAACTTTTTTAACTTATAAATACCCCTTATATGAATCTAATACAATTAAATCAAGGTGGAATATAGTTCACGACAGGTAAGATGTGCACAACAGTTGTAATACTGTTATTGCTTGAATTCACTGCTGGAAGGGAGTTAAAATCGTTCCACAAATTATATTAAATTAAACATTTTTACTGTGGAGCAGGTTGACGGTAATGCATCCATATAATTATGCACTGTATATTATGTTTGTACACTTGATATTCAAATACAATGTTTAAGAAAAACTTTGTTCACATGTGTTTAATTAATACCCACTATAAACACGATGTGTACTTTGTGATGATAAAATGTGCTTTTAAGCATAAAAATCGAAAGAAAATGCTAAAAAGTCGAAAAACAACTAAGTGTATTATATATGTTTGACTGAAATGGATGTTTATGTGTAGTCAGCTGTGAAAAAAATCATTGCTCTTATAGATTTATATTCTGTACATACCATAGAGCTCTGACGCGTCGCCTTTATAAAGAAGAATATCGGTAGAACCGATGCATGCTTCCCGAAATGGGTGCTTTGTATTACAAAGGGCAATAGAATTTCAATAAAGCTAGTGCTATGGTCATTATGCTCTGCACGCCCTCGCATAATAATTTCAATAAAGCTAGTGCTATGGTCATTATCCTCTGCACGCCCTCGCATAATAATAATAATAATAATAACTTTATTTCAAAAAGTTAACATATTAAGACATAGCATTTACAAAAAAATACAAGTATTGTTTACAATATGGCCATCTATAAAACTACACAATGTTACAATAAATGCATATAGTGAAAGATAAAACCGTACATGCATCATTATATAACTTCAACCAGACACATTTATTACACTTGTAATGTAAGGTAACAAAAAAATACAATAGAGTTTCATTCTTTCATTGAAAGAAAGGATTTGTATTTAAACTTAAATGTACTTAAAGTATGTGAAGCTCTTATGTACGGTGTACTGTTAGGGCCATGTTACCATCGCATCTTACCATCGACCATCGACCTAGGTCGATGCTCGATGGTAAGATGCGATGGTCGATGGTATGATGCGATGGTAAGATGCGATGGTCGATGGTAAGATGTGATGGTAAGATGCGATGGTCGATGGTAAGATGCGATGGACCATCGACCATCGCATCTTACCATCGACCATCGCATCTTACCATCGACCATCGCATCTTACCATCGACCATCGCATCTTACCATCGCTCTTACCATCGACCATCACATCTTACCATCGACCATCGACCTAGACATTTTTCTATGGTAATCGTGAGATCTTGATCAGCATGAGAATTGATAAGTCGATGGTCGATGGTCGATGGTAAGATGTGATGGTCGATGGTAAAATGCGATGGTCGATGGTAAGATGCGACAGTTAACATATCTCTACATAGTTTTATAATTCTTGGTCCTATTCCATCTAATCCTGTGGATTGATTTACGTCTAATTTATCAATTAATTATTTTACCTCGAATGGTGTGATAAGCTCTGTATTAAATACGGAACACTTTAACTTTTGTTTTAAAGCATTCTTTAACTTATCAAAGTTTTCTGGTTTGTATTTAACTTTGTTAACAACTTTAGAGACATAAACGAAATGCTCATTAAACGCATTCATTATTTTGGGAAATCCTTCAATTATTTTGCCATCGAAACACAATTTGTTTAGGTACATTTAATTCACTGTCAGCAGTGTTTGAAATTGTTTTGAGTTTTTTCCAAATATATTTTGAGTCCTTATTTTTAAGAATGGCTTTGTTGAAAAATTCTATTTTCTTTTTTAATAATTGATGTTGTTTTATTTCTCCATATTTTATATTGATCCCAGTTTTTCAATTTATGATTTAAAACTCTGAGCGCTCTTGCATCGTGAATTTCATCAGTATACCATCCTGGAAGAGTTCTAGTTTTTATTCTTTTAGTTTTAATTGGAGCATGTTTAGCTAAAACAAAATTTATTTTTTTATATAAGAAATCTAATGAATCATTTGGATCTGCAAACATTTCACACTCTTCAAGACAGCTGTTTTTTTAAATCAAGACAACATTTAGTTTCATCAAAATTATTATAATACTTATAGGTCATAACTTTATGACTATTTTCTCTAATTTTTCCATGCTTGATATTTCTTGTAAATAAAACTGGAAAGTGGTCACTAATACAATACAATCGGACTTTAATTTCACTTAAGTTTTCTGGGTTTGTACTATAAATATGGTATATTATAGTAAATGTACTCCTTGTTACTCTGGTTGGTGCTTTAATAACTTGCGAAAACCCATAATCATGAATAAACGCATTCCATTTAATATTTCTGAAACCTTCTTCTGGAAAATATTCAATATTGAAGTCACCAATTAAATTAGTTTCTAGTTTTAAAGAATCTGACCGGGCTAATTGTGTTTCGTAATGATCTATCCAAGATTGTGTCGAATCAGGATGTCTATAAACAAAATTTAACAAAAATGGTTTGTTGTTTGTTACATTAATTTGAATCCACAATGACTCGATATCATTAGTTTCAATGTCACTTCTACACGAAAAAAGAAATAGTATTTGCAATGTAAATCAGTATACCACCGTCCTTCTTACCATTTGTACGATCCATTCGCTCAGTAGTATACCTATCAATATGTAAGTCTTGGATGTTTATAGTCTAATTTAAAAACGTTTCGTACAGACCTAATACATCAACATAATTTAGACTGACATAAAAATAATTGCCCTTTATCATTGTGAGAAGTTGCATTGCAGCCCCATTAGTAGTTTTCGAGTCATAATCCGGACAATAATTACAAGTATAAAATCAGCAAGGGAATAACTTTAATTAGAATGAGGATAGAGTTATGGTTCCTGTGTTCTGCACATCCTCTCATTGCCCTCTATTATTATATGAAATTGTATTGCAGTCCCGTTAGTAGATTTTGAGTTATGCTTCAGGCAAGAATTTAATTACCAAGGGCAATAACTCTAATTTAAATTAAGATATAATTATGGTTCTTACGTTCTGCACTTACTCTCGCTGCACTCTATAATAGTGTGAAGTTTCGTTGCTCATTCATAGTTTTAAAGTTATGTTTCAGACAAGAATTATAAGTATAAAACTACAAAGGGCAATAACTGTAATTTAATTGAAGACAGAGTTAATGATCTTGCAATCTGCACTTCATCTCATTACCCTCCATCATTTATGTGAAGTTTCATTACGGTATCCAAGTAGTTAAAGTTATTTTCCGGACAATAATTCTAAGCATAAATTTGCAAAAGGCAATAACTATAATTTGAATGAAGACAGAGTTACATGAAGGCAGAGTTACGGTTCTTGCACTCCGCACTTATTCTTATTGCCCTCTATCCTCGTATGAAGTTTCAATGCAGTCCCTTAAGTAGTTATAAAATTACGCTCCCGACAATAATTCTAAGTATACAGTTACAAAGGACAATTACTCTGGCTTAAATGAAGACAGAGTTACGGTTCTTGCGCTGTGCACTTCCTCTTATTGTCCTCCATCACTATGTGAAGTTTCAACGCAGTCACATAAGTACTTTTGAAGTTGTACTCCAGACAAGAATTATAAGTATAAAATACCAATGGGCAATAACTCTAGTTTGAATGAAGACAGAGTTACGGTTCTTGCGCTCTGCAATTCTCTTATTGCCCTCTATCATTATTTGAAGTTTCAATGCATGGCCTACAATCAGGAGGTCGTGGGTTCGAGTTCACTGACTGCATCATACCAAAGACGTTACAAATGGTATTAGTCACTAGTTACCCTCGATTGACGAGCAAATAACGGGTAGCACTACGTCTGGTTGGCCCGGTGTCAGAAAAAGTGACTGGGTGGGGTATCATGTACTATGGCATGGTATTCCAGTGTGGCAGCACTATATCTGTTACAAGTAGGCTGTAGATAGATGCATAGCACTACATACAACCACTCACACAAAAGTCCACACATAATGCCGAGTAAACGAGAGATTTTTCTCGGGGCTCAAATGGTAGAGGGACTATAATCCTTAGAACTACACACACACAAAACCTATTCCTTTCTTTACCTGCGATCGACAAAGTAACATAAAAAGGCATACCCGTTCACTGAAAAAATCATGTGAGTTTCGAACCCATGGCATTCGGATTGACAAGCAATGTGATTTAACATTGGGCTAATCCAAACATTTGATCAATAGCGTCAGTTTTATCGATATACTGTTAGCACTGTAGACCTTCTCCTTTGTTCATTCAATGAGTTTCTAGATGATACGTACACTAAAGACCTTCGGAAATAAAAGGCCTCAGAAAATATGTAGATGATTACAAATTCCAAGATTAGAACTGTATACGCTGAATATATACTGTGTATGTTTTTATTGAAATAAGATTGAGACATGACCCAAAGTCCATTATTAAACTAAAATATAGTTAAAATGAAAAGTATCTATGTTGTATCTTTGGCCTAACGGTTATATATACGGATGGTGAATCCGGAGGTCTCGAGTTCAAATCCCGTGCTTAGCGAGCTATTTTTCAATAATTAGGACAGTGTTTTTATATCGATGTTGGTACAACGAACGACACATTAAGGACTATTGGTCAGCCATCTTTGAAAAGAAAATCCAAAATGGATGGTGTATGGTTAATTGAAATTTTCATCCAAATGCATATTATAGGCATGAACAATGTCAATGATTTGTAGCATGGTCGGTGACATTTCCTTTGATGAATACAGAACATTAAATCGTTTACTTTAGGGTAACTAAAGGGGCGTGGCTATGCCGTACTACAACTACCGGATATTGGAATTTAGAGTACGGTCACTATGACGTCACAGTGTTACTAAGTACACCATGCTACAAAAAAGAAAGAGTCTGTCTCAGCTCGTTGGTTATTTAAACACCTCGATGGGCTACGCCCATCTCGGTGTTTAAATAAGCCAACTCACTGAAACCAGACTCTATCTATTACATAATAGATGACAGTAATTCAACACTATTGATGTGAACATAATATCAGAAACAATATTTATTTGGCAGAAATAGTGCCCTTTGTATTCGAAAAGTTTAGTACAATTTTACTCGAAGATGTTATGTTTTTATGTTAAATACATTTGACCATAGAATTGTCTATTTATCTAAAAATGGTACACGAGACATCATTTCTAAATAACGTAAGCCATGTTATCCCATCATCCAAAATTCGAAGAACACCATCGTTAAAAATGAAGATTTTCTTTATACGCCATGTGCCTTCAACACACACACACATGATACACATGAAAAGCATGCACGTGAATTGTATATTGAAACATGCGGTATGGTGAAACATTCGGATAAACAGGTAATTTGATCGTAGTCATAAAGTTATTATATAGTTTGTGCTGTTTTTGTTCGAATATAATAATAAATTACTCTTGTTTAGCCATGTTTCTATTCACAACAGTCACTCAGTTGCGTTTAATACATCCAAAAATATAGTTGCCATTTATAATAGTTTGACAATTAAAACCTGTCAGTGCCACCATAATTTAGCATGAGAATATTTTGAAAGTGTCATTGAAAGATTAGCTTGTTTTTTTTTACAATGATTGACTTTGAAATTTGACAACTCTATATTTCACTGGCATCAAATACACCACTTTTACTGCACTGCTAAAATGCACTATTGCATTGCTTAGTATAAAAATAAACGCTTGTACATGCGACATAACAAAATGAAATAGTTGAATGACTTACGAAAAATTACATATTAATGAATTGCATTTGGTAAAATTGTGGTTAAAAACGATACATAGTCAAACCCAAATTTGAATATACTGTATGTTAAAATCTATTAGTATGATATTTCTTTAAATAAATGATAAAACAAACACATTATTGCAGTTTTTCTTGTATTTTCAGTGTAACAATTACATGTTATATATCCGTTATGAGGTTCAAACAAACATGCATGAACATAAAAAACATACCGAGAACGATACATCACGTACACAAGTAACACTATTTCGGGTGGTACACAAATTCGGATAGATATTTTTGTTTTTACAGTTACACCGATGCCTCGAAACCACCGATAGCTCGAACATATCCCTATGGTCCCGCTGACTTCGAGCTATCGAGGTTCGACTGTATTGCTAAATAAATCAAACTTAATGAAACAATCTCAACGTTATCACTTTACATAACGAGGATTAAAGCAGAATACATGTCAATGTATAGTTTGTGTGTGTTCTTGTTTTATAAAACTATTTATAAAAATCGACCAGGAAATGTAGCTTTCACAAAACACATTCAGACAACAACAACAACAAGGATTAAAATAAACAACAATTACAATGTTAAAAAGCAAGACATATGGCATCACAAACACAAACGGGTTGACATTAGGGCTACCGCATTGGAACGTTCAGTGGCAAAATGGGGTTTACACCAGGTTATACGGTGCACAGTTAGTTATTTTAGTATATGTAAGCAAAAATATAGCTTCTTATATTAGGGTACTCAGTACAGAGTAAATAGCTACAATGTAGGTCTATGGACAATGATTGGGTATTGTCTAAACATATACCGTGATTTAAATCCAGACAAAGCATAGAAGGTGGCGCCATAGCACAGTGGTTAACCCGAGTACTGGATTAGTTAATCAGGAGTCGTAATGCTGATCTCCAACAATGGACTGGCGAGCTAAAAACAATGACAATATCTACTGAATCATGAACGAGTAAAATGTGAAATGTAAAAACGGAATTCCTTTTTTTTTCGCCCAAAATGTCAGAAATTAAGCAATCTGTTTTGTATTCAAAAGGACGGATTAACAAAATGACGTTTAGTCAATCTACAACTTAAACACACTGTTTTGTATTCAAAAGGACGGATTAGCAAAATGACGTTTAGTCAATCTACAAATTGAACACACTGTTTTGTATTCAAAAGGGTGGATTCCCAAAATGACGTTTAGTCAATCTACAACTTAAACACACTGTTTTGTATTCAAAAGGACGGATTTCCAAAATGACGTTTAGTCAATCTACAAATTAAACACACTGTTTTGTAGTCAAAATCGTAGAGTTTCACCTGAATCAAACCCTCAGTTTTGATAACCTTTATTGTACTGGACTGTCCATCTCACAAACATAATTATTTTTTGTAGCACAGTTTTTATCAGACAGTTTCATGTTACGTCTATAGGTCATACCAACACAGTGGTGGGTAGTTGGTGAATTTGGCTGGGAAGAATGCCAAAAGTCGTTGCCAGACGGCAGAGGGATGCCGGCAGACGAGACCCACTGGTTTACATCAGAATAATCGGCCGCATTTTGATTGTTGAGGTCAACCCATACTTTTTTCCCCGTATAAGCTGAAGAGTAAAATAACAATAAATCGTAGCGAAAAATGCATCTTAATCAGAATTTAATGCTACTTGACTGTTATATTCTTTCTAAATTTTATTTATATTTATGAAGAAATATAAAATCAGTGAACAATAGTTTCATGTACTACATAACATGTTTCGATCACAGATAATGTCTAGTTAATTACCCCAAGCACTTCATCTTTCTGTATACAGAATATTAAACACAATTCCTAAATGGTATAGATTACAACAAGAGGCACACTATGGCCAGTATTTCTCTACTGGCTGAGCGAAATTGTTGGAATTCAAGTGAAAATCAAAGCTTCCATGCTATAAACTAGTAGAGGGCCATTTTGGCACCGAATTCCCAGAATCGCCCATATGATGATCTTTGCAAAGAATTGTCAAACAAGCTTATAACTGCATAGCAGAATGAGATCACGCTGCAGTCGATAGCACGCCATTGCAAATTCCCGCGCTCGTTTTAAAGCGTTCAGGTCCAGTAACGCTATATGGTTATATGGTGGGGATCTCAACGGTTTCCAAGTTATGACCCAGTGGCTATGTCCCCCAGGATGTGGATGGATCCCGGGGCTTATGCTGTTCTGACCCAGTAAGTGTATATATGGTTATATCAACGTTTCCATTTAATGACCCAGATGCTATGTTCCCAGGGATGGGGACGGACCCGGGGTCAATGCTGGTCGGATAGATAGTTGTATCTGTATCCGTCTGTTCATTCCCAGTAAGTATATATGAGTCTAGGGGTTGGGGCTCTCAAAGGTCTTTGACCAAGGTGTTTATCCACAGGCGCTGGGATAGACCCCGTCGCCGATTCTGGGTAGGTAGTTGTATCCGTCTGTTCATTCTCAGTAAGTGTATACATGGTTACAGGCTGGGGGATATCTTCGATTTCCAATTTATGACAATGGGCTATTTCCCCGGAGATAGGGACATGGCGGGGATCTCAACGGTTTCTAAGGTATGAACCTGGGAATATGTCCCAAGGAGTAGAGATGGATCCTAGAGTCGATGCTGGTAGGATTGTTCATGCCCAGTAAATGTTTATAGCAGTGGTTTCAGGGAGGAAAATCGTTTCCTTATATACGTTAATGAAAAAACCCTGAGGTGGAGCCCATGGTCTCGATACGAGCAACCTTTATAGAGTACCATGCGCTTAAGGCACATGCAACATGTTAGATCTCTGGCTCATTTAGTTTTAGAGAAGAATATATTTAATATATTTAACTTCTCCGAGCTGTCATTGATATCAACACTCTGTCAAAGATTGGTAAAATTCAGATGAAAAATGAAGGCCCTATCGTCTTAACTAGGCAAACAATAGCATACTTAAGACAGTCAAGGGTCCTAACCCTGGTGTTACTGGTTCAATATATGGTTTTCAAACTTATACGACCTTTCATTAATATCAATAAACGAGCAGATAAAATACGAAGGGCTCATCGCCTTATCGATGCAAACTATAGCATATAAAGGAAAATCAAGGACCATAACTCCGGTGTTACTGGTCCGATATGGCTGATTTTCGAACTTATCCGAGCAATCAATGATTTAACAATCTAGCCTTATTTGGTTAAGATCAGATAAAAAAATGAAGGCAATATCGTCATAACGATGCAAAACACAGAACGTTTAACTAAATCTGGTTTTTGAATTTATCCGAGATTTTATTGATTTTAATATTGTGGTAAAGTCTGGTAAATATCGGATGCAAAATGAAGGCCCTATCGTCTTCTTAACGAGACGAAAGTTAACGGACGACGGTCGACGTACGGTCGCTCTGCTTGCCTTCAAATCAGATTTAACACTAGTTGAATATGTTAGTCCTTTACCTGGACAAGTCGTAAACACCTGCCTCAAGACATTGAATTTGGCACTGGACGTTAGCCTCACCAGATGGGCGCCTTCGTTGAGACATGTACTCAAGGCTTTGGCATGAGTAACTAAAGATGTCTTGTACACCCTTTGCAAAGAAAAATATGGTAATAAATCATGTTTTGTAAATTTTCTTTTGTATTGGCCCTTTACAGCAGAATACAGTTTCGGAATGCTATTTGTTATTATAATAGTATAGTTTATTCCAAATGGAAAATGTTATTCTATAAACTTAACACAATTTACACAGTTTGCTCTTTCAGCTAATTGCGTACTCATTGTAATATATTATAGTTATGAGGATAAAGATATTTGCAATAGTGTAAATTTTGTTTAAGACCATAGATCAATAAGATGCCAGAAAGAGTTAAAATAATATTAAAAAAAAATCACATAGACCAAAAGGTTGACAAACGAGGCCATTTTCATAAGGATATCTTGATCAGTATTCAGGTTATGCTTTAGAATGGCAAATTGATTTAAAATATCAAGATTCCTTGAACAGTGTTTTTTAGTTAGCTCCAGAAACAATCAACACTGAAAATGAAATGGGATCACTTGGAAGCAACAAACACAGACAAGAGAGAAAAGTAGCAGTCTCGGATTTTATGAGTCGGAGAGGTAATATAAGGTGCAACACCTCTCACCCCATCCTCTCTAGCACCGGTTTAAGCGATAATTTACTTTAAACTTAAAGCCATACAGACTGGGTTTGATGATCCAAAAGATCAGTAAGTAATACCTCTACTGATTTATAGTCGGGGCGACTTTTTACGGTCGCCACATAGCACTACACAGACCTTGAAAACAACCAACACAAACAAAATAGAACAGAAGCAGACTAGAGAAATATACATGTAGTATTGCACATTTCCTTTACCACAGTTTAATATGTCAAACGGCACCGTAAAGAAGTAGTTTGACATGTGCATACAGTTTCAAAAGGATACCTCAATCGTTTTTGGAGCTATGCTCTGGAAACATCTTTGAAAAGTGACACTTTTGTTTCCATGGAAATGCCATACCCAGATTATTGACACTAGAAAGATTTATATATCAAGGTATGTGTAAATAAGCTTGTTTTTAAGATATCTCAAACGGTTTTGTTGTTATGCTACGAAATCAAAAATATTACCAAACTAATTTACATATCAAAAGGCACCACAAAAAACTAGCCTGATATTTGAAACACGTTTCAGGAATTTACCTTAAACGGTTTTAGAGAGACGCTATGGAAACAAAAAGTGTAACAGACGAACAGATGTTTTTTTTTAAAAATGTTTGCTATTTTCAGTAACAGAAGCTGTGTTGAATGTCGCAATGACCTGATTTGTACAGTTTTGAACTGGTATTGATCGACGGATAATCTCAGGTGAATTAATAAGGAGATTATCCACACTGGTAAACCGGCGACCGAAAGATCAGCTGGCTACCGAAAGATCAGCTCAAAGCAAAAAGGTAACCATCAACACTGGGGTAAGTATTTCTATTCGTTGGATACGTTATTCTCAACATATTTACAAAAGAAATGGTTCTCCGTGTTGCTGAATGAAAGATACACGAATGTGTGTAAATGTCATTGCATTATGTCAAATATTTTGTGAGATATGGTGAGTTAAACGTGAATGTTTCCCAAAAAGATGTCAATTCTGAAGTTTATACCCTAAATACTCATAAAATATTCAATACTGAGGTAAAACAGGTATACGATTACAACAATTTATATTTAATGTAAAACTTGTATAATTCTTACTGCAAGAATCCACGTATTAAAAAAGTTATGACTATTTAAACTACACCGGTCGGTAAGAAAATGCGCCCGAATGGCACAGCTCCGAAAATTATTGGCGTCCCGAAAGATCAGCCCTGAAATCAACTTGAGAAAATCGCATTTTTGTGACCAGACGGTTGTTTTATTAGTATCTCACCATCATTTAAAGTATTCAAGAAAGGGTTGTAAAAAAGAACAATAAACCAATGACAAATACGGCATTATTGACTTTATTTATGCAGTTAAATGTTAGATTAACAGTGTCATTAGGAAAGTTTTTCTATTTTCATGACTCTGGGCGATTATCGCGAATGGCGTGCAATGCGTAACATTATTCTTTAAAATATGTTTGCACAATAAACAGAACTATTTGTATGCAATACAAATAAATTTGCATACAAAATAATATATTCTTATGCTATAATATACTATTTGTATTCAATGTTAAACTATTTTCATTCTACAAAAATATAAATGTCTGTTACAAATTGGCAGTATATTCGATAAAATTATCGAACATAAATATTAAATAATTTTGTTACATATGTAATGTCAAAAAATGTTCGGGCATGGCAATGCAACTTTAGAAGTGTCAAATATCGAAGCGTTTTGCAAGGGCCAGACGATTTCGAGATAACGAGTTTCAACTGTATTTTGAATGCAATTGCCGTTAGTTTCCGTGTGGAGGCCGTAAAAAGTCGCCCCGTACTTCATGCATAGTGTAGTTATTATTTTTTGTCCTTTGGGTCATTTTGTATGTTCTTGTTAATTCTGAAAATAGAATACCGCTTAAGCCGATGCTAGGGGGCGTTGCCAGTGTTACAGTGTTGCAATTATCATTACTGTCAATGAACAGCTTCAATTAAACCGATGCTGCTATTTTCCTACTTTGGATGTATTTTATGCTTTCAGGGGATCTACATTTCCAGAATATATTCATATACAAAGTTTTTTTGGACAAATATCTACTTTACCTACACCAAGTACGTTCTGACACCGAAATATTCGATAAACTATTTCATATGGTATATCTTATTATTTGTATGAATGAATAAAATATTTATGCACAATAAACGCATACTTATGTGCACAACAAAAGCATTTTTATTGTAAACCAACTGTTTATGTCCATTGAAATATATTCGGTGTGTAGATTTGAAATGTTTGAACATAATTGGCTGCTTGCATTCCATATACAATATGTTGACGATTGTGTGAATAAATGTTGCGCAACCGTATTGTAGGCATATTTGGACTCGTCATTATGTTAAAATGTTTGTCCACAATAATTTCAAAACTCTTATGTTACCAGCTTTCTGATTGGATAATCTTTCTAGCCCTACATGGCGGTTCGATTATTCGATTAACTGGCTCGTCTCCAAGGGTGATATTGTGCAAACATTTTTCGACATTACATATGTAACAAAATTATTTAATATTTATGTTCGATAATTTTATCGAATATACTGCCAATTGGTAACAGACATTTATATTTTTGTAGAATGAAAATAGTTTAACATTGAATACAAATAGTACATTATAGCATAAGAATATATTATTTTGTATGCAAATTTATTTGTATTGCATACCAATAGTTCTGTTTATTGTGCAAACATATTTTAAAGAATAATGTTACGCATTGCAAGCCATACACCGACGCGATGATCGCCCAGAGTCATGAAAATAGAAAAACTTTCCTAATGACACTGTTAATCTAACATTTAACTGCATAAATAAAGTCAATAATGCCGTATTTGTCATTGGTTTATTGTTCTTTTTCACAACTTTTTCTTGAATAATTTAAATGATGGTGAGATACTAATAAAACACCCGTCTGGTCACAAAAATGCGATTTTCTCAAGTTGATTTCAGGGCTGATCTTTCGGGGCGCCAATAATTTTCGGAGCTGTGCCATTCGGGCCCATTTTCTTACCGACCGCTGTAGTTTAAATAGTCATAACTTTTTTAATACGTGGATTCTTGCAGTAATAATTACACACGTTTTACATTAAATATAAATTGTTTTAATCGTATACCTGTTTTACCTCAGTATTGTCCATTTTATGAGTATTTAGGGTATAAACTTCCGAATTGACATCATTTTGGGAAACATTCACGTTTAACTCGCCATATCTCACAAAATATTTGACATAATGCAATGACATTTACACACATTCGTGTATCTTTCATTCAGCAACACGGAGACCCATATCTTTTGTAAATATGTTGAGAATAACGTATCCAACGAGTAGAAATACTTACCCCAGTGTTGATGGTTACCTTTTTGCTTTGAGCTGATCTTTCGGTAGCCAGCTGATCTTTCGGTCGCCGGTTTACCAGTGTGATTATCAGCCGTCTTGATTATATTTATAATACCCGAACAAATAAAGTGATATTATCTGCTTACTTGTATGTGAAGAGTGAAGAGTCTGCCAGTAGAATCGTTCTATAGATGGTGTCGTCTGGTGGGCAAGTGAAAGAAGGAGCTAAAATGTACACAATGGATATTATCATAATAAATAAGATTTTACATTTTATTGTTTATTACCCTGAAATAAGTACGTATTTTCAATCTATACAAACTAATTTATATGTTTTAATTATGAATTTAATTTCATTCAATAACGTTTCAAGTGATGACGTCACAATATCATTCGTTTATGGTATCCACTATCCAGAAACAGTATGGTTCTTGTAGCCCTGGGTCAGTCGCAAATAATTATAACATACTCTAATTGTTGTTTTTAGTAAACTGCAGTTATTGAGTAGAAACTGATTTTCTATTTATAGAAACAGTGACCTTGGCCTTTGACCAAATGACCCGAATAGCAATCCAATGATGTATGTCTATAAACCGCATCCTGTGATGAAATAGCAATGCGATGCATGCATCTGTTCTGTTTTAAATAAGCGACAACCAATTTAAATCCAGAGTCTCTATATCAACAAACATGGTAGAGGACTAAAAGCTAATGATTGATGCAATAGACGATAACTCTATGCCTTGTGCTTTCAGTGAAGAAGTGTTATTCAAGTTTTCCACTATACAAGTAGATATAAAAATCGAACAGGAAAAAGAAGCATTCAAGGACGAAAGTCAACCACAAACACACACAGAAACAATGAACAAGTCTAAGTAAAATATGTAACCTCTAGGTGGGACCAAATTTAACCACAGAGTCATCATTTCGACAACCTAGGCGACTGGCTATCAGCGTATGCTACATGAAAAATATTAAACCTCAAGCCTTCTAGTTTAAGAGATGATTTTAAAGCTTGTCCTATATTAAAGAGTATGAGAGTGAACCTTTGGAAACGGCCGAACACGATAAATACGAAATATTGCAATCTCGGTTTGATTGAGAGTGAAATATCCTTGCTGCCGTTCACGCCTCCTAGCCCTGGGTTGAGCAGAACTCAATATTCATAAAATAGTACCTCAATAGTACAGAATTTTAACCATCCCGAAGATGGCATAGCTGTGGACATGCTATTTTTAATGTCATAATTCCATGTCCAGCGGCGTATGGTCCCAGTATCTAACAAAATGTTATGCCCCGAAGAGCGAAACATGGAATTTAGCTGGGAGCAGCGGTTATGAAGCATTCGCATCACAAGTAACAGTCAAAAGACTAAATTAAAAACAGACAACATATCCTATGGATGGTTAAACAATACCGAGTGGAACCATCGAATCGAAATTTAAGTAAGAAGACATAAACATTTGAAAATGTACCACCGATTTCTAAATATAAGTACCAGGCTCTATAACTCTATGTTAAACTTTACCCCTAGGTCCATGGTCAAATTTGGTCACCATTTATATACACTTGGTAGAGTAGAACTAATGCTACGTGCAACATATGCGAGCTCTAGGACTTTTGGTTTCAGATATTAAGAATATTTTTTATTTGTTATTTGCTTCCCTCTTTATATGTGAAATAACTATATACAAATTATGGACGCCGGGTGGCTTGGCCATTTTTGACCCCGGGGACTTTATTTGTACAAATAGTTTAGGAACTACTCAAAATCTTTTTATTCATGACAATATTTTGGAGATTTCCACATTTTATAGTAAGGGAGGCCATCATGAATGTCGCGTTGATCTCATTTGCACAAATCTGAAAGGCATTGACCTCAGTATCATCATGTGAACATCACGTGAACATTGGTCAAATCGGCTTCTCTCGTGTGACCTAAAATGATAACATAATGCTCAAAAGAATAATAACACGTATGTACAACTAGTATACGCATATGCCAGAAGGGGAAGCCTCAACACATGCATAATTACAAGTGGCAATCACTCTATTGAATGTAGACAGCTAATTGTATAAAGCAACACTACATGACACAATTATACATAGCGACATTTATTTCAAATCATAAGTTGCGCAATACCTTGTACACACGTGGGAGCCGTGCCACTCCATACTCCTGATCCACAGGTCCTAGTGGAAGACCCATCCAGACCATATCCAGGATCACACGTGTATGTAGCAGTTTCTCCTTCGTATGTGTTCGGTGCTGATACCAGTCCATTTGTCGGGGCTGATAATGTTGGACAATCTGAAGTGTAGCATATTACAGTAATATATAAGTACGCTTTCTTATCAAAAGCTGTATATCACAGATTTATTGTTCACTGTCTGCTTAATAACAATGTGATAATGTTTTGAAATACATAATAGGAATACGGAATGTATGGAAGATATATCAATAATAATAAATATAGTAAAAAAATCGGAAACCACAGCAATCTAACGCAATGGCATCGTAGGCCCGCACTGCACCAGAAATTAACAGCAAATTAAATATACAGTGAAAAAGACAATACACAAAACAAAGAGTGGTGAAGACCGGGTTACCCACTTAAAACGTTCAATAGGCAATGCGGCCTACTGGTTAGCTTAAATATCGATTTTATGTGTACACAACCTCGTTATTGTCATGTCTTTAGCGCCCAAATTGACAAGACACTGTAAATAAAAATACATCCCATCAAAATGAAATCTCTAACAGTACATTTCACATGGATGCAGAGAACTTGGCAAACGATAAATGCAACTAATGTTTCTTCTATAAATCATCTCCTACTATCCTAATATTTTCCGCCCAAATGCTGTAGTATGCTAGTTGAGTACACGTGCTATTGTTCGACGACTTAAAGAGTCATGAATCAATCATTTGAACTACATATGCTCATACTATGTTTTTTACTTATCAATTTAGGAAGGTAATACATTATCAAAATGAAGTACTTCTCATTTGTTATCAATATCAATGTACATAGAAGCCGAAAACGTTGTTGTTGTTTTTTGTGCCGATTTTACTACCCTGGACATGAAATCCTCCATTTGTATTTTGATCGCAGCAGACGTGAGCTGTCGCTTCCATTGGTTTTCATGTTAATTACGTTATGTTAAATAGTTTGCATGACAACAACATGTACATGTTTGGTAACTTAGAATTTCAGATGTATTTTGGCTCGTGTCGAAAAGTGATAAATACTCACCAGAGGCTCGCATATATTACTGTTCATACACTCTTCAAAATACAGCGTTCTAAGTTACTAACCATGTAATACTTATATATGTTGTTGTAAGCATTTATAGAAATTCACGTGAGTATCAAGAACTGTATTGAACAACCACAGCAGTTGCAGCCAATGAAAAAAAACTGAGGGACGAACGTTGATGCACCAACCTCCCGTTACAGGGTTTCAGAAAGTCCAGTCATCACACAAGAGAAAAGTGAAGCGTAGAGATTATCTGTAGAGAGGTAAGTCATTAAGCATGAAGTGCGTTGCAATACTAAAGTGTTGTATACTTTCCCCCTGAAAGTATAATGGCTTTTGTTATTTGAGTAATGGACTTAAACAAATTTGAATGTAAATATTATATGTAAAAAGGAAAAAAATGCGAAAAGTATGGTAAGTTCGATAATATTGACCTATTTCGGTAAAAAACCCAATGCTGCCTGTAGATATAAGTATGTGTAAAAGATATACATACAACTTGAATGCAACTAGAGCTGTCGCCTTTTAAGGACGACAAATATACCCATTCCCCCCACCCCCACCCCCCCCCCCCCCCACCACCACTATTCCCCACCATACCGTTTGATTTAAGATTGAGTGGAATCGGATTTTTATAATCAATCATAGTGGAAGGACCTTTGACCTCTGACCTCAAAACCAATTGGGGTCATTTTTTCATAACAGGCAGTCCACCTATTAAGTTTCATGAGATTTGCTTCAGGGGGAAAGGAGTTATGGAGCGGATAATATGTGTCATATTCGGATCCCGGTGACCTTGATCTACTGACCCCAACATCAAGTGACCTTGAACTTTGACCTACTGACCTCAAAATCAATAAGGATCGTCCTCTCACACAGGCAGTTCACCTATAAAGTTTCATCAGATTTGCTTCAGGGGGACATGAGTTAAGGAGCGGACAAGAATTTTCATTATCGGGTCTCGGTGACCTTGACCTTTGACCTACTGACCTCAAATCTATAAGGGTCTTTCTCTCACAACAGGCAGTTCACCTATGAAGTTTCATGACATTTGCTTCAGCGGGACTGGAGTTATGGTGCTGACAATGTTTTTCGTTATTCGGTCACGGTGACCTTGACCTTTGACTTACTGACTTCAAAATCAAGGAAGGTCATCCTCTTACCACAAGCAGTTCATCTGTGAAATTTCATGTTTCAGGGGAGTGGAGTTATGGTGCGGACAACGTTTTTCATTATCAGATCCCGGTGACCTTGGCCTTTGACCAACTGACCTGAAAATCAAGGAAGTTTATCCTCTTACCACAAGCAGTTCATCTATGAAATTTCATGTTTCAGGGGAGAGGAGTTATGGTGCGGACAAGGTTTTTCATTATCGGATCCCGGTGACCTTGGCCTTTGACCTACATACATCGAAATCAACAGGGGTAATTCTGTTACCACAAGCAGTTCATCTTTGAAATTTCATGAGATTTGCTTCAGGGAGAGATGAGTTATGGAGCGGACAAGGTTTTTCATTATCTTTGACTGGTGACCTTGACATTTTGATCTACTGACCACAGGCAGTTCACCTGTGAAGTTTTATGAGATTTGCTTCAGTGAGAGAGGAGTTATGGAGCGTACAATGTTTCTGATTATCAGGTCATCTTGACCTTGACCTTTGACCTACTGACTTTAAAATCAATAGGTGGCATCCTCTCATCACAGGCAGTCCGTCGATGAAGTTTTATGAGATTTGCTTTAGGTGGAGAGGAGTTATGGATCGGACAATGTTGCGTCTGCAGACATGCAGACGGACGGACGGACAGGGTGAATCCAGTATACATGTATATAGGGCATACAAATTGTACGGACGGGACGGAAATACAGGTAAGAGTAACACTTTATGCCCGCTCCACTTTTGTGTTGGGGCAAAACATATGTTTAACATTCTTTTCAAACTATTAATATGATTGACTACAGTTGATACTACACATTTTAAGGCCTGCCAAATCTCCGGACAAAATCCGGATTCTCCGGATTTCTCACTTGCTTTCTGGATCTCCGGATTTAAGTGTTCAATCTCCGGATTTTCCATCATTTTTTTTTTAAATGTTCAGGATTTAACAGCTATATGTTCACAGTTTCTCAACTATTTTCAGCTTTGGCCCTGTTACGTTTCCTAGTCAGCGATGCAAAGGAGGGTATTATCAATGGGGGATCATCAGTGTAATGCACTGACTGAATTTACAATCAACACCTAAGGAAATAAGGACATAACTAATTCCATCAGTGACATAACAATGTGCAATAGCAGCAATATAGCTCCTGATTCTTTAATTGGTTGACCCTTATTGAAATAGCACGTGTTAGAAGCTAGTGACTCCTACTACGTGCAGCACGAAGACTATAATTATGGAGACTCTGTATTTGCATTTAGCACGCATCTTTGTAGAATAATATGTGCGCGTTCATGAAAAAAAAGTTGTGGTACAAATTAAGCCAAGTCTTTCTAATCTAATTTGTAACCGGAGGCCCCGGGTTCAATCCTCCGTGGTGCCACTGAGTTCCGTCGGTGTGTTCTTGGGCAAGACACTTTACCTTAGCCTCGTCCGTCGGATGGGGACGTAAACCGGGCGGTCCCGTGTATCGGTCTATCCTCCGAGCACGTTAAAGAACCATAGGAATCTATTCGATAACAAGAGTAGGGCAGGTTCCCGGATTCCTATGATTCCCCTCTCTCTGGGGCGGCTCTAAATAACCTATACTGTGTTGATGAGCCGTTAAACAACATTCAATTCTAATCTAATTCTAAGTCCGCCAACTATTTTTGTGCATGTTGAAGTATGCTTATTTATTATTTTCTATAACTATCAAATAATGCATAAGAAGTCATTGCAAACAATTTTCTAATTTACGCTTAAAAAAAAAAGGTGCGAAAATCAAGTCACGCACTTAAATTTTCATTTAAAAATGTTCTTCGCGCACTTTAAATGTTAAATTTTAAAAATCTCAGGATTTTGAGTAAAAAAGTTTTGGCATGGCCTGCATTTTCCGGATCCTAATCGGTCAGTTGGCCCTCTATCATAAACACATATCATTCACTGACAAGCAAAATAAAGTATGAGGCCAACCAAATGTATAGGGCAAATGCAATATGACAAAGTTATACCTCGACATGCATGTCGAATATTGGTATAGGATGCACAATCAAGGCTCTCCATGAGCCTGGAATACATTTGCCTGTGATGCAAAATACCTTGTTTACATGCGGGCGCCGCCGGACTCCAAACTCCTGCACCACAGGTCCTAGTGGAGGAACCAACTAGAGTATATCCAGGATTACACGTGTATGTGGCGGATCCTCCTTCGTTAATGTTCGTCACGGAGATTTGCCCATTCGGTGGATTGGATAGTGCCGAGCAGTCTGAATTTATATTAATATCTAATTATATAAATAATTACTATATTAGATATGCATGGGAAATTGGCAGGGCAACGCTATTGATAATGTGATTTGTGTCCTAACACCGTGTCTACAATAGATATCATAATATGATTACTTAATCAAAACATCTTCTTCTGATTGTTCTTTAAAAGTATAATGCTTCGACAAAACCACATACATATGGATAGATAGATTTATTTCGGCAAAAAATACAGATGTACATACATAGTTAAAACAAAACAATGCATAAAATAAAAATAAAATGCTTGCATGAGATATAAACCATATAGAAATGTTAACCTTGAATTAGCATTCTGTATAATAGACCGTGCCTTTATTTCACAAGATAAGCTCTGATCTAGAGTTGCACCAATGTATTTGACTGACAATTTAGACTCTATAGTCTTACCGTTACAAGATATATTCATATTGGACTGTGATCTCAATACATACATTCATTAAACAATACATTGTTCCCACACGGCATCTCGTTATTGCAGTACAGTAGTATGAAAATGCAAAGAATATTGTAAAGGGCGCTTGTTTCAAAGTTCAACAAAATAAATTGTGTAGTAGTGTATCAGTGAAACAGGCATTTTAATGGTAAATAAAAATACCTGAATTTTCCCGATTTTGAAAAATAGAAAATTCACGTTTGAAAGTTCTTTTTGTTATTTAAAATTCGGCTGCATCAACAATTTTTTCTTTTTTAATATGTTTTTTTTTTTTTTTAAGACTTTTTTCTGCTATCACAGCATCAAGAAATTTAAATGACAAAAGCGCCACCCCACCACCCAAAAAAAAAAGCATTTTGATCGTAAAATATTTATTTCTCAACTGATTTTCAAAACTAAGACGTTTTTATTTACCAAAACAATAACGTTCTAATGATATATAAACATGTATCTTACAATTATTTATTCGTAGTTACCACAGAGACCTATTGTTAGGAGCATTTGTTTCAGCAAAATGGTTTTAAAAGTAATTTTAAAACACGTAAATACATCATTAGAGCTGGAATATTAAGTGGTAAATAAAATCTCTTGAGAAATAAATAGTTTACAGCCAACAGGCTTTGTTGCTTTTCCCATGTACATTCCTTGTTGGTGGGACAGCAGAAAATTAAGAAATATAAAACAAATTCATTTTGCTTTAATATTTTGCTATAAAACGTTCGAAGTGTCTAAATTTACATGTATCACATTAAACCCTTTTTTTTGTATAAAAGTTAAAAAAAAATTGATTTAAATTTGGTGCAGCATAAGTTTCCAATGACAATTCTTTACCAAATAAACGTGCGTAAGGATTTTTTTTATTTCTCATCCGATTTTGAAAAGTAAAGTATTTTTTATTTATCGCGAAAAATGTCTGTTTCACAGATAAGCATCTTATCGTAGAACTAGTCGAATTTTGTCTTAAAAATAAAAAAAAACTATGTCTAAAACAAGCGCCCCAAACAATAGGTAAAGTTATTTTAAATAGAAAACAAGTTTACTGAAAAAATGCGATAACCTGTTTAAAAGTATCTATGAAATGTTATGCAATTTTTTCAAGTCGAAATTAACGTTTAATTTGATACCCCGGCCAACCCCGTTTTCTCTTCTTGGAGAAGGGGTTGGATGGGTTATGAAAGTTAATACTCGGACCACGTAATGCATGGGAAGTTAATTATTGTTTGGGGCGCTTGTTTCAGACTAAGTTTTTTTTATTTACTTTTCAGACAAAATTCATCTAAATAAGTTGTATATCAGTGAAACAGACGTTTTCAGTGGTAAATAAAAATACCTTAATTTTTAGAATCGGTCGAGAAATAAAAATTGCATGTGCGAAAGTTGTTTTTGATGGGAATATTTTCAACGTAAAATTCTGCTGCATGAAAAAATTGAAAAAACTTTTTTTTTGAATTTTTATCCAAAAAATGCTTTTAAATTGTTGGATATTCGTGAATTACGACACCCTGAAAGTTTTGTAGCAAATTATGAAGGCTAACTGAAGTTATTTGAAGTTTCTTAATTTTCTGCTGTCCCGCCAACAAGGAATTTACATAGAAAAAGCCCTATCAAATCATTTTGGCTGTAAAATATTTATTTCTCAACCAATCTTCAAAATTAAGGTATTTTTATTTACCACTAAAAATGCCTGTTCTAATGATATATAATTGGTGTACGTATTAGTTAAGTTGCTGAAGCTACTGCAGAAAACCATTTGGCTGAAACAAGCGCCCCAAGCAATAGTGATACGCAACATTAAGTTTCATTCTTTAAAGACACATTTCCCAACTGAAAGTAGTCGTTGAAAAATCATGGATAGCATGCTTTTTAACTGCTTACTGATTACCACAGATACATTATATTGAGACCCCATCACAGTTTGTTTCTTTTCATTTACTATTACCTTAGTTTTTTATATAAAATATATTGTAACTAAAAACACTAGATTGTTTATTGTAGGGGAGCATATAATCGCCGCTTTTTCCGTCCGTCCTTGTGTGCGTCCGTGCGTCCGTACGTCCCACTTTTTGTCCGGAGCATAACTCACAAAGTATGCTTGATTAAAGTTTGTGTGAATGATTAGGAAACTGGGGCGGGTTTAAATTTGACCTCAGGGTCAACATTAGAACAATCTAGTTAGAGGACCATAAGACGATGTTACATGCAAAATATCACAGCTCTATATCTTGTATTTTTGCAGAAGACTTTTAAGATTTTTAATGATGAAATCAACCAACCAATATCTGAAGTAGAAATAGTATCTGCTGTTAAAAGTTTAAGCAATAACAAATCGCCCGGTATTGATAATATTGTTAATGAACAAATTAAATATTCGGTCAATGTAATGCTGCCTTTATATACAACATTATTCAACATTGTTTTTAACGGAATTATACCAGAAAGCTGGACAATTCGAATAATTAAACCAATATTCAAAAATAAAGGTGACCCAAAACTACCAGAAAATTATAGACCAATATCTTTGTTAAGTTGTTTTGGGAAATTGTTTACATGTATAATTAATAATAGACTAAAAACATATGCAGAAAAGTATAACATGATACAATCTACCCAAGCTGGATTTAGGAAACATCATTCTACCATTGATAATCTGTTTGTACTTAATAGTCTCATAGATATTGTCCAGTCAGATAAAAAGAAACTGTGTTGTTGCTTTATAGATTGTATGCAAACCTTTGACTCCGTTTGGAGATTTGGCCTTAGGAAAAAAAAGAAAATTGAAAATATAAATTGGAAGTGTTTTAATATTATTCATATTATGTATGATAGTATAAAGTCCAAAGTTGTTACAGAGGAAGGTTGTTCACCATTTTTTCAACTGTTTAAATGGCGTACGACAGGGCGAAAATTTGTCACCGTTTCTATTTTCTTTTTTTCTAAATGATTTAGAAGAATATTTAAGTAAGAATGACGTTGGTGGTATTATTAATGAAACAATAATTAACAATGTACATATTTATCTTAAGTTATTTATTTTACTTTATGCTGATGATACTGTTATTTTTTAGTGACAATGAATTAGATTTGCAAATGACACTTGATTGTTTTAGAGAATACTGTGATACATGGAAACTTTCATTAAATGTAAGCAAGACTAAAATTATGATTTTTAGCAAAGGAAACCCATTGCAAAATGTAAATTTCAAAATTGGAAATGATAAAATAGATATTATCCAAGAATATAAGTATCTAGGAATATATTTTTCAATAAGTGGGGCATTCAGTAATACCAAAAAATACATAGCAGAACAATCGAACAAAGCTCTGTTTTCTTTACTACGAAAAATTAAATTACTATCGCTTCCTTTTGAAATACAAATTGATCATTTTGACAAAACCGTGAAACCAATATTACTATACGGTAGCGAAATTGGGGGTGTTGGAAATATTGACGTACTAGAAAGAGTGCAGCTTAAATTTTTTAAATTATTTTTTGTCTTAAGAAATCAGCTCCTTCTTTTATGGTATATGGAGAGACTGGAATTCGTCCTTTATCAATAGACATAAAAAGCAAAATCATTGCTTATTGGTCCAACCTAATAGAAAATATTAATAGAAATGAGAGTTATAAGCTATCATCCATGGTGTCGATTTGTATATATCTAGAAAAGTAAAATCAGCATGGATGGACAATTTGAAAGATATTTTATGTTCTTCTGGTTATTCGGGAATCTGGGATAGCCAGATGTTTGCAAATTCAAAGCAGATGATTGTCTTCTTATCAAAGGTTAAAAGATATTTTTATTCAAAAATGGAGGGCCGAAATTGATAGAACATCAGACACTAATATGAATAAACTGTTAAAAACAGATTTTAGACATAGTAACTATATAAAACTATTGCCTGACGTTTTATGCAAACGATTTATGACTATTATAACTAGAAATCATCGTTGCCTATTGAAGTAGGGAGGTGGAGAGGGGTACCCGTAAACGAAAGAAAATGTGTAAATTGCAATGATATAGGTGATGAATTTCATTATCTTTTAATTTGTCCTGCATTTTGTGAAATGAGGAAGAAATATATAAATAAATTCTATTATAATCGTCCAACATCATTATTATCAGTTGAAAAGTATGCGGAACAAAAAAAACTTTGTTTTTTCATGGATAAAATAATAAAGAATATAAGATTATAATAACTTCCTTAAGACATTTAAATAAAGATGACCAAACACAGTGCTACATTTCGTTTCGGTAGAACGGTGCGTCTTTTGTCAAAACCTGTATAACACTGACAAAATGCGCTCTACATTTAGTTTCGGTATGGCTGCAGAAATACGAAATTAGTTTAAAAACCTGTTAACTTTAATTTTATATTTTTGTATAAAGACATAAACATCTGAAACGATGTTTACAAAACAATTATTATTGTTATTATTATATTATATTATTATTGTTATTATTATTATTATTATTATTATTAATATTATTATTATTATTATTATTATTATAATAATACTGTAACATCTAGTATATTATTTTTTGGTTAGAAATCCATAAACCGCACTGTTAGATAGTTTGTATATAGTCGTTTCCTGATGTATAGGTGTTTAGAATTATATTTGATGATCTGTCGCCATTGATATAAATGTATTTTGTAACTGTTGCTTATACTGTTCATATGTATGAACCTAAGTGAATAAAGAATTTCGATTTGGATTTGGATTGACACATATTACTTTATCTTCAATGTATAAAGTAGTCTCTTACATATGCTATTTTAATGCACAGTCGTCTTACATTTTTCAGATTCGTTGACGACAGCAACAACATGCATCCAGAAAAAACGTTCAAGAATTTGGAGAATATAATCCTGCTCCAAGGTAAGTTTCACACGACTATGACGATGATACATGAACAAGGATTGGAAACCTTGTCACAACCGCTACCTACACGGGATCTATCATCTTGACATCCACCCTATTCCCTGGACACAGCACGATGCGATTTTGCAAAAACGCAAAAATGTAATTCAGAGGAAGCAAGTTTCAGAACAGACCAAATTGAGCGACTGTGGTTTATCATATTCCCTTGTTATTGAATTATACTTCACAGTCGTCCATTTGGGAGTGATTGTTATTTAAACGCATTTCTTTTAATGGAAACTATTTTGAAATGCTTTAAAAGCGCACTGTGGATGAATTGAATGGGATGGTAACAATACAGAAAGGAGTAGTTATACATGGACGGTACGGCTTTTCTTGTTTGGTGCCATTGCTTGTATACTTCACCCACTATACTTTCTGATTCATAATTTAAACCTACTCACGTTGTGCACAGACAATGTTTGGTTCCCATTTTCCATTTGATGAACATGTTGTGTATCTGTCCCCTCCGACAGATACGTAACCATCATGACATATGATCTTCAGCTTGGATCCAACTTTAAGCATGTTCCCGAAAATAGCTCCGTTTTCCACCAAAAGCGGCTGACATTCTATAAAAAAAAGATTATAAAAGTAGATATAAAAGTCGAACAGGAAATGTAGCATTCAAGGCCCACAGTTAACCAAAAGCACACATAGAAACAAACAACAACTAGTCGGGGTTGTTTTTGTAACAAAAACATATGTTTATGAACCAACCTAGCTGAAAGTTGCTCTCTGCACGTCGTCTGGATATGGTGAGCATTTGTGCCAAGTTATTTCAAAATCCCTCAAGCAGTTAAAGAGATATGGAGTGGAAACTAAATATAGTGCCTATGACCTTCGGCCCCTAACTGTGACAATGACATTGAACGGACGTGGCTAAAAGTTGCGCTCTGTACGTCGTCTTGATACGGTGAACATGTGTGCCAAGTTATTTCAAAATCCCTCAAGTGGTTCAAAAGACATGGAGGAGACACGGAATACAGTGCATATGACCTTCGACCTCTAAGAGTGACCTTGACCTTGAACGGACATGGCTGAAATTTACGCTCTGCACGTCGTCTCGATATGTTGAACATTTGTGGCAAGTTATTTTACAATCCCTCAAGTGATTCAAGAGATATGATGTGCATATGCCATTCGACCTCTAATGACCTCTAAGTGTGACCTTGACCCTGAGCGGACGTAGCTGGAAGTTGCGCTCTGCACGTCGTCTTGATATGATGAGATTTGTGGCAAGTTATTTCAAAATCCCTCAAGCGGTTCAAGAGATATGGTGGAGACACGAAATCTAGGGCATATGACCTTCGACCTCTAAGTTGAACGGACGTGACTGGAAGTTGCGCTCTGCAAGTCGTCTCGATATGGTGAACATTTGTGACAAGTTTTTTCAAATCCCTCAAGTGATTCAAGAGAAATGGTGCAGACAAGATTTGTGACGGACAGAGATCCAGACAGACAGACATCCAAGCAGACAGACATCTAAGCTAAAAACAATATGTCTCACCAGTATGTGGGGGTGGGGTGGGGGGGGGGGGGCGGTGACGAATAAAGGGCAAGGACAAGGTATATGACATCACAAGCATTAACGGGTTGACAATAGGGCTACCGCCTTGGAACGGTCAGTGAAAAAAAAGGCCGCTGGGGTTTAAGGCAGGTTCTAGGGTGCACCAAACCTCACTCTTATCGTGTTTTCGCATATACTGATACTATTGCCGATGAGGTGATAGAGAGAATTATAATGTCTTATCAGAAAAACCTAAATTGGCGAGGTTAACTGTTACATTTACTAAGGACGATACATTACTATGAAATGTGAATAGGATACACTGGTTCTTTTTCTTTGAAGTATTGTGATTTGCCGTAATATAGTATACATTGTCTATGTAAAGGTTTACCACCACTAATTACATGGAAACCTCCGAGGTTTACTCGAATGTAGTTCCTATAATAAAAAGTAATCCCTCCTTTATTGATGAAAATGGGCATCATAAATAGGAGAAAACTGCCCATTTCTATTCGATTTTGTAGGAGTATGTATAAGAAGCGAATTCATAGGTTTTACTGGATCACTGATGAACATTTTCGAAATTTCGACTCTATGCTTACACTTTGTGAGCAACCATCAATGAAAACAGCTGTGTACCCTTGACCTGTTTAGTAAACAAACAAGAACTTTCTTACATGTCTTGGTACCCTACCTTTTCTGGTGATTTTTCAAGTCGAAAATTAGTCTTCTATACTGAAAGGAAAAAGAAACGCAGGGTGCGTATTTCCGCTATATATTGTATGTTTAATATGCTACTGATAATCGAATGGTACAGGGCGACATTAGGCCTATCCTTTTAGAAAAAAGGTTTAAACAGCACTGAACACACCAATGGTTACCTCTTTAAAGTTTCATTATCGTCAGAATGCGCATTTGGCTCAAGCAGGTGAGCAAACGTAGGCTTTAAATGTTGCAATCACTTAACATTTAATACAGTACTGAACTGGCTCAATTTTTTAAAGAGGAACTTCAGCATTTATGAATTTCGTGTTACAACGTGTACAGTGATTAAAACGTCTACAACATCACAGTTGTGTCCTTTCTCTAACTAACTGCACTTTTTTTTTACATAACATCTTGGGATTTCCTTGGAATATATATGGAATTAAGTGTGCAGTATATGGATTATATAGCGGAAATACGCACCCCGCGTTTCTTTTTCCTTTCAGTATATATGAAAATTACACTGCTGCATTATCCATACTTGAGTTGAAGTTGCAGCCAATCATTAATACATTGGTTAATAATTAGTGGTTTCATACCTAAAATAATATACGAGAAGGGAAACGCATAAAACAGCTAGGACCAATGTAACACTTAACAAATGGTTAATTTCATATTGATTACAAAATCAATAGCAAATAGACATCTACATTTATTATTAAATAAGTCTATGGCGTAAGAGTTATTTATCATTTATTATACTACCAAGAGAGCCGTTACTGCGTTCGATTATTGTGTAAACAGTAATACCTGCTATGTTCCATCGACTTCAAGCCTCGTTGTTCATTTGTTAAAACACTTTAATGTACATGTTATGGGTAGGGGTTAAATGTTTGCCGATCCAGTTCACACCATATATATGCTTATACCATACATTTGTTATGATTTTGTATGTTTCCCATTCAATTTGAAAGTCAATATAAGAATACAAATACAATATAGACATATACATGTACTTTTAAGACGATCTGACGAAAACAGGATCAGGCATTGAATTTACCGAGCATTCTTGAGATTAGTCTTAATCTGAAGCCCAAGTATGCAAATTTCAATAACAAATATTTCTATAAGTTTAAAGCATAAATGTTCATAAGAAGCTGCTCTGTATACATAAAGGATAGTTGTTGTTTTGGAGTGAATAACAGATTATATTTCATCGAGAAGTGTGAAAAGTTTATATTTTCACGAATGCGAAGCATGAGTGAAAATACTGAAGTTTGATCACTTCTCGATGAAATAAAATCTGTTATTCACGACATACAATTTTCTTTTTCTGTTATGCTTTATATCTCACACCTTTATTATCTCCGCGGAAAGCTCACGGACCTAGAGACAAAAGGAAAACAGAAACTAATTTTATTTTTTTCTCAATTTTGGGCAATTTTTAATTTAAAAAAATAGGTTTTTCTTTGCTCATCTGCAGTGTAAAAGACAGATAATACAGAAAATCCCATGTTGATATGAGGTTTCATTCAAATTTTGGAACTGTTTGACTTAAGCATCACATATTCAGCTAGATAGTGTATGAATTTTGTATTTTCTATAGGGGTAACATAAACATGAGCGAGAAAAAAACCCATCCTGGCTAACTTATGTATTTTATTGTTTTAAATTACTGGTCTTGTCTATACTGAAGATCTTAAACCAGCAACAATGCTTGCTTCCCAGCTTTGAAGCTCAGATGTTGGAAAAGGTTGTACAGTAACCCTTTGGGGGAAATTAATGGAGGTGTGAGAACTGAAGAGTAGCTAATTTTGCATCGTAGTCACACAGATGCCTTTTTTAAAAGCCAGTTATACACCTGGGTTCAATTAATGTGTGTGTTAGTTTCAAAGTAATGATTTGTCAGACAATTGCAACTAGTTGTTCGTACAGATGAAGAATGTGTTTGGCAGATACTGTGTCCAGTATATAAAAATAAATAAAACATTTACGACGTCATTGGCTTAGTATGATAAAATTGCTGTTTTAATTCCCCATAACTTATAAACTACTTAACCGATTTCAATAATCTACGGCTCATTTTCTTAGATATTTACAACCCAATGATATACCTTTATAGCAACTTTGGAAAAAAGCAGTTTTGTGAAAAAATGGCCAACTGACATTTTTCAATGTAAATTACAACAATTCTGAAATACTTGACCAGTTTTAAAAACTATAGCTTTTTCTTAGTTAGACTATTTACAGTCGAATGATATATATTAAAATAGTTATTTTTTAAACAAATAAAAAAAAAAGGTTTTGATATTGAAAAAAAAGATAGCAGTGAAAAAATAAAACTCTATATTACACACGTATGAAATACCACTTTTAGTTCATTGCTAAATTCCACTATTTTACTGCTAAGTATAAAATAAATATAAATATTTGTGAACGGAATTTGGTACTTAAGCTCAAGCCTAAGAATAGAATGAAGAAAGGTCGGTGAATTCCATGCAGATGATGTTTACCGGATATCATATCTGGCAAATATATAATATCCAAAACAAATAATCTCATCAAGCAATCACATTGTTTTACTTGACTAACCGTAGACAAATTGCAACCAAGATTCTTAAAAGAAAAACTCGACGCCACGGTATAGTTTTTCTACACAGTTGTAATTAATTTCTACACAATTTAATTTCTACATAATTGTAATAATGCAAGTCATATTTGTTAACTTCTAAAGTCTAAAACACATGCATTAGTTTGGTATATCCTTGATTATTCAGCAAAACTTACCATTTATTGAGGAAAAAGATATTGCAAATAATTTAATTCTATTGTTATTTCAACGATATAGTTTTCGCTAATTTGTGGATTGTCGCTGTCTGTTTCCACTAACATTTTGGATTCCGATCGCTACATCTATTCTTTTCTTCCATGAAAGTAGACATACAATTGAAACAGGAAATGTAGAATTCAAGGACCACACTCAACCAAAACCACGCACAGAAACAATCAATAAGTACAAAGATGAATAAAAGAGAAAATATGACATCACAAACATAAAACCGTTGACAAAAGGTGTAACGCCTTGGAACGGACAGTGGCAACAAATGCCACTGGGGGTTTAAACCAGGTTCTAGGGTGCATCAAACCTCACTCTTACTCTTATGTCATCCCAATAAAACGGTACAATGTAAATGAAGATATCCCTGCTAGGTTATATACTCTAACACACAAGGCAGCATTAATAGGCAATATAAGTATAACACATCAATGATCCTGTATATATATTAATATAATAAACAAAAACCTAGAATGCCACAAACCAAGTACTCACATTGACTTAGCAACAAGACATTAAACCGTTAAGGATACGGCAATAAAATATTTAAGACAAACATCAAACGCTACCATCCTTTGAGGATTTCGGCAGACGTCATCATAGGGTCCACAATCTGTCCGGTCATCCAACAATCAAAGAGGAAAGCATAGTGGCGAACTGCAAATGGGTCAACCACTAATCATGCAGTGCATTGCAAAATGATAGGTTATAAAACTTTTAACAAGTTTAATAAAGATTGTATGAATACTAAATTATAGTAGCAGTTATATATTGAAAAACTTCAGGTCAAGTGAAGTTCGAATACCGCAGTTGTCGGCCTATGTTATCGATAGGTATTGCCCGTTAATTATCAAAAATATGTATTCTGGTCATTTAATCTTTGGCCGATAGAATACTTTAGAAATATTTGATGTATCAACACCAAAATTATGTTTCAGTTAATTTTGTATAACATATGCAATTATAAAATTCAAATGCAGGCCTTGTCAGCATTTTGAATCTAGAGTTAGTGCCATTTATGTATGGAATTGAAAAATGAGATATAGGGTCCTATATAAACCACATCGTCCAAAAGCAATGGCATCGTAGGTCCGCACTGTACTACAAATAAGGAGCAATATTTAATTAATTATGCAATGAAAAATATAGAAAGGGTGGTGAAGACAGGATTTTGCTGTGTGTATATATGTTAAAATATGCTAGTACCTAGCTCTGTTTTTAAGATATTTAAAATGATACTTCACACGTTTGACTTAGGTATATACTGACGATCATTTAACATAACTTACAATATATATATACATACACAACCACTATATCATGAAGAATGTATTCCTGATGTGACATTGTTATTGTGGTTTTTCAAAAATAAACAAAGGAAAAATACAGCGGTTTTACTGTTTTACGCAAAGATAAATTGACAATATGCGCTAACAGGTTTTATTTACAATTTGGTACAGTTACAAATGGAATACATGTGTATCATACAATTAGTTAACGTATTTTTCAATGTTTGCCCTAACGGCCCAGGGGCATGGTGTCACGGGGTCGAACAATGTATAGCCATTAAAACTGCCATCATGATTGAGTATTTCATTGAAGTACTTTACGTTAATCTGGGTGTTAACCCTTCTGCAACTCCTGGAGCCTCAGGGGTCCGGTGCAACTTAATGCTCTAGCTATGTTTAAGTGTGTTTGCATACTGTATAACAATAGCTTATCAGCACAATCTTATCAGAAAATGAACATACAGCACATATACCAAATACTCTTATACGAGTTATTCATCTAATGTCATGGTGTATTATAAAACACATTTCCTTAAAAATAAACTTCGAAGCTAATGAAATATTTAAAATATACTATTTTAAATGCCGGACTCCATATTATTAATATCTCGTCATATGTGTGCAATATAAAAATAAACTATTAATATTATCATTTCCATTTATACCATCATGGTGTGTAATGTTTTATTTACCTTTAATTGTACACTGTTTACTGTTTCTGTCGCATACTTCTGCATTTGAACATTCATTGCCGCATACATCTGTAAGCTGTAAAACATGTTAAATTTATCATAATGGCACCTGTCTCAATCTACTAAATACTGAACATGACACCTGAAAAAGGGATCCATTGGAAACAATAGACACAAACAAGGAAGAAAAGTGGCAGACTCGCTTTTATTGAGTCTTTTCATGAGAGGTCATAAATATAAGTTGCAACACCTAATGTCCCTAGCACCGATTTATTGACCCCCCAGTGACCTACTTTGCCACTGACCGTTCCAAGGCGGTAGCCCTATTGTCAACCCTTTTGTGTTTGGGATGTTGTTTGCATTTATTATAACTTTTGACTTCTCGTTTGTATGTTTGCGTATTTGCTTCTGTGTTTTGTGGTTGACTGTCCTCCTTGAATGCTACTTACCCTGTCCGATCTTTTTATATTTCTTTAAGCGGTATTCCACTTTAAATACACAATTGACAATTATTTTGTTTATAACCTGCTGAGATAGACAATTTAGACGTCACTATGGATGTTCCCCGAACAATTTCTTATGGGTTCTGCGTTGCTCAACTCATTGATTTTCTATAGCACAGCTTGTATTCGAGTTTTGAGGACACAAATATTTCAAATAGCATAACTATAAATTCGAAAAAACTTTGCAAAATTGTATTATCGAACCCACAGCGGTGAGGATCAAGAGACTCTAACCACTCGTCCAAGGATGAAAACAAGCAGTTAAGAAGCTAGGGAGTTATTAACCAGACATACAACTGCATGAATTTAACTTGATTTGTTGTGCAACTCACCGTCTAATAATAATAGAAAGACACAAGTAGTTCCATCACATTATCTGAAACGATTAAGGAAGTAATTCAAATGGAAACGAAAATTACGTGATCTTGACCAGAGACTTTAAAAATGGAACCATTAAAGTACAGTTCTGATATACAATGCACTGGGGTTTATATAAGAAATGAAACATGTATTCTCTGGTATTGTTGCTACAAATAAAAAGGTAGAACACATGGAACACATTTTGAACATTCAATCGACAAAAATGAAGATGCTTGCGTTTAGATCTATAGACATCGAGGCACGAAGTAGGCGAAATAACTTAATATTTTGGGAAATTAGTGAAAACCTCAGAAAAGATGACAGGCAGGGGATACGCGATTTTCTGTCCAATGCAATGCTAGTCGATACATCTTGCATGTATATAGACAGGGCACACCGACTTGGATCGGTACAAACACACCACAGACAAGACCCAAAAAGACCTATAATTGTACGTTTTCATGATGATGGTGATGTTGACTATGTTTTGAGCAAGGCTTACACATTAAAGGGTTCACGATTTAGTGTTGATAGAGACTACCTCCGGGAAATAGCCAATGCTCGTAAGGCGCTGTATAAATCTAAACAGACTGTTGATTCCCGACAGAACCGACAGGAGGTACAGGTACGATACCCATCCAAACTGTATATTGAAGGCAAGTTTGTGTGTGATAAATTTAAATCGTGGTACGAGGCTTTGAGATAAAGTCGGATCGATGGATTCGATTTTCCGATCGAAAATGATACAATACCACAAATACGCGTGTTTCAATCTGCCAGCTACCAAACACAACTGACCGACCGATCAGGTACTTTAACCAGTAGCACATATTCTGAAGTTACCCCGCAAGCCGCCAGTACAAGCGGGTTGGCTAGTTCTATACCAACTAGTAAACCTCGATCGCCGATCAACACACAGACTACTGCATCTCTGTCAGATGGACACGCCCACTCCAACGAGTTTATTGACAAATCCATAGTAAAAAAACCCACAGAGAAACAAGTGTAAGTACCGATACACAGAGCGAGTCGGACATGCAGACGGATGATGAGGAAACAAGCGTAAAGATACTTACTGGAGCACAAACCCCAACTGCGTCCCCAAGGAAATTTAAACCCATAAAACGTTCACAAAATGCACATCCTAAATCAAACAGTAATCCTTTAATGAATCTATTATCAACACGTTCACGGAGTAGCTCGCTGGCTAAAAATAGATTACTTGCTAATGCAGCCCGTGCTGGAGAAAGCGGTCATTCATTAAGTGAACCAAACAGCCAATCGGATGAGCCGCGAGTTTTGGGTGACACGAGTGAATTAGGCGTGGTCAGGGGTGAAAGCTGTGCAGATAGTCATCTCTAGAATTAGCAGAGAAGAATTGAATTGAATTGAATGTTGTTTAACGGCTCATCAACACAGTATAGGTTATTTAGAGCCGCCCCAGAGAGAGGGGAAGGATACATAGGAATCCGGGAACCTGCCCTACTCTTATTATCGAATAGATTCCTATGGTTCTTTAACGTGCTCGGAGGATAGACCGATACACGGGACCGCCCGGTTTACGTCCCCATCCGACGGACGAGGCTAAGGTTAGCAGAGAAGAACATGTGTATTAAATTCGCATTACCGAATACACAGGGACTGATAGGCAGACGATTTAATAAATTACTATCTTGTGAATTTAAATAGTTATTTAATACGAAAGATGTTATTTTATTAACTGAAACCTGGTTAAATAAAAGTAGTGACTACGAAGTGGAAGGTTTCACACCATGTATATTAAATAAAACTATTAAATAAAAAAATGCTAAACGAGACAGTGGCGGTCTATTGATTTATATCAGAAATAAATACGTTACCGATAGTTTATTATTAAAAACTGTAGACGATTGTATCATAATGAGTGGTCATTTATTTGAATTAGATGACGATTTGTATATATACTCGGTAAAAAATGTTTTGGACCAGGGTATATAAAGTCATATAAAAATAAAACTAGTGGACAGAATTTAAGTATATTGTTTTAGTAACCAAGGTCTACCCTACCCGGTTAATTTGGTACCAGAAACATTAAATTGCAAACAAGATTTGATTTTAAAAAAATATCGCGAACACACAAAGGGTCTGTAAAAAATGTTGCAAAGTCCATAAAAAGTAACAGTTACAGACATTCAAGTAAACAATAAAAAGATTTTTTCTTTGTTGCAAACTTTCATTGTTAACGATAATTACTGTTGATTGTTGATCTATTGTCAATTATCGACTGAGATAATAAGGGATATTAATAAAATCCGTCAACTGGTTTTCTTTTTATGCGCCATTATATACCCTGGTCCAAAACTTTTTTTACCGAGTATATGTGTGTTATATAATGTACCTTCTAATTCTAGCCGTGAAGCGTTTATTGAGCATACTATTTTGGTCTCCTCACTGAGGACATATTTTACTTTGAACATTTAACGGGTGGGAAATGTAATTTTCTTTTGTCTGGTGACTGGAATGCGCGGGTTGCCAACCGTACGGATCATGTAGAAAATGAATATTTGCAAACGTTAGATTTTTTACCTAATGATTATATAGAAGATATACCTTTACCCAGAATATCTCAAGATAGTGTTGTTAACGAATACGGAATTCAGCTTTTAAATTTTTGTAAACAGACTGTCTTAAGAATTATGAATGGGAGGGTTGGTCAAGATAAAGGGGTAGGGAAATTTACATGTGTTAAGCAGAATGACAGCAGTGTTGTTGACTATGTTCTGTGTAGGCATAATTTAATGAACTATTTTAGCAGTTTTTATTTTGATGATCCAAATATTTTATTGGACCACTGTATATTGAATTTTGCAACTGGTTTAGGTAATTCAAAGGCAGACGAAACTGCTGTTCAGATACTTTAGAAAATACCTGATGTGGATTATAAATATAAATGGGAAGATAGTAAAAAGGATCAGATAAGGAATCGTTAGGTAGTACACATATAAAGGAGAGATTAAATGTTTTAATAGAAAATGTATCTCTTATAGATAACACATATGATATCGATTTAAACATAATGGAATTTAATACTACACTCGGAGACATTTGTAATCCATTATTCAGAAAAGAGACAGGTAAACAATCAAATGAAAATGGCTCATGTTTTGAAAAGAAGAATAAAGCATGGTATGATTCTTCATGCACGGAAAAACGAAATGAGTTTTTTGAAAATTTAAATATGTATAGGCAAAACAAAAATGATGAAAGTAGGAGTAATATGGCGAAAAGTAGAAGTGAGTATAAGCAGCGTATACGCAACAAAAAATATAATTTTGATAAAAAGCAAACCAATAAATTGGAACGTGCTCGTTTAGATAATGCGAAAGAGTATTGGAGGATGTTGAAAAATATATGTACCGAAAAAAAGTCTACTACATTTAGTGCCACAAAGTTCTCGGAATATTTTAATGCTATAAATGACCCCGAGAGTGTATTTTTTCAACCTGATGAAGATGTGTTATATTTTAATGACAAATATATTCAAGGCGAATTACATATTATGTTTGAGGAATTAAATATTGAAATTTCTCTTCCGGAAATTATCAAAGCATGCACACAGATACGCACTGGTCGCAGTGGTGGGCCAGATCTGTTATTGAACGAATTTTTTAAATACGACATTGACACATTAATGCCTTATTTACATAAATTATTTAACTTATTGTTTTCATATGTGTATTTCCCGGAAAATTGGTCCGAGGGTTACATAGTCCCACTGCATAAAAAGGGTGATATAAATACAGTTGAAAATTATAGAGGAATAACATTACTAAGTACGCTGGGTAAATTATTTACAAGAATTCTAAATACTAGATTAAATGAGTGGGCCGAAAAATATAACGTATATATTGAAGCACAGGCTGGTTTTCGCAAAAATATGGGAACTATTGATAATATTTTCGTATTGCATGGGCTGATAAATCATATTATTTGTGAAAATAATAAAACTATATTCGTTTTTTGTTGACTTTACTAAGGCTTTAGACTATGTTGTTATATATGAGATATTTTATGGTACAAATTATTGAAATATGGCGTCAGAGGGAAAATGATTGATATTGTTAAAGCTATCTATGAAAATGTATAATCAAGAGTTAAGTATGAAAACCAACTAGGGGATGCATTCACATGTTATTTATGGGGTACGTCAAGGAGAGAGAGTATTTCGCCATTTTTATTTTCGATGTATATTAACGACTTGGAAAAACATTTTGCTTTAAATTTGTATAATGGCATTGGCACTGGAATGTTGAAAATATTTTTATTATTGTACGCGGATGATATTATCATCATGTCTGAAACGGAAAAAGGCTTACAGCAGGATTTGGATTTGCTTTATGAATATTGTAATAGATTGAAATTAATGGTTAATGTAAATAAAACGAAGCTCATGCTTTTTAGAAAAAGAGGCCGTTTGCCAAGGGGTTTAAACTTTAAGTATGGTGAAGTTTCTATTGAATTTGTTAATACATTTGTTTATCTAGGTGTTGTGTTTTCTACCGGAGGGTCGTTTTGTAAAAACATTTAACACATTAAGTGGGGAAGCATTAAAAGCCATATTCCAGTTAAAGAAATATACTTATAAATTTACAAATTTGTCAGTATCTCACATGTTGAGTCTATTTGATAAATTGATATTGCCTATATTGAACTATGGATGTGAGGTATGGGGGTTTGCGAAAGCAGATGAAATAGAGAGAACACATTTATCATTTTGTAAAACAATTATTAGGTGTAAAAATACAGACGCAGAATAACTTTATTTATGGGGAACTAGGAAGACAGTCACTCATTAATTTTTGGTTTAAGATTGTTGAAAGCAATGATACAACGTACATAACCATTGTGTATACTATGATGTTAGATGATATGGTAAAATATCATAACAAACAAAATTGGGCAAGTCAAGTTAAATATATTTTTGATAAACTTGGTTTTAATCATGTCTGGTTATTCCATGGCGTTGGAAATAAAATAGGTTTAATGTTAATTTTTAAACAAAGATTAAAGGATACATTTATTCAAATTTGGAATGAAGAATTAGTGAACTCAACTCGTGCTAGGACATACGTATTGTTTTCAGAATTTTGCTTTTCAACCGTATTTGGAAAATGTAAATTTAAGAAAATTCAGATGTGCTTCAAGCAGATTACGAGTGTCATCTCACCGTCTTGAAGTGGAGACGGGGAGATGGCACAAACCACAAAAGACTACCACTACATGAACGTAAATGTCAGTTATGTAACCATCTCGAGGATGAATTCCATTTCTTGTCAAACCATACTGCTTGAAGCATCCTAATATTCTGAAGTTTACTGAACTCATGAACAATAACAATGTACGCATAGAAAGAAACCTTGCCATGTATGTTTTTGAAAGTTTTAAAATACGTAATGAATTATTGTATAATAATACATAAGATTCTCCTCGTCAACTCAAATTCTAAAATCATATTTAGTTCATATTTCTATTGTTGTAGTGACAATATGCTAAAAAGTCGTTTAGTTAAGGAGTTAGCTGTGACCAGCTAGAAAATCGGCTTATTATAAATGAAATGAAAGGTAATTATGTGTACTAAACGATCCCACCAAAATTACTTGCACAAAGTGGTACACCTTTTTTAAAATGGCGCCTAAACAACACAACCCATAAATAACAAATTTCAGCAAAATATTAGCTACCGACTAAAATTATAAGTTTCAGAGAAATGACAGCTCATTCTTCGTTAACAAATGTATATAAACATCTTCCTAAGTACGTAAAATAACTGTGTATGCTATATTTCATGTTTAACTAAAAATTATTTCTTAAATACAAGGAATAATACTATACTTAAAAATATCGATTTTTTTAAAAATAGGACAACTATATTTTGTTTAATACATGTTCACGTGAAATTAATTAATCAATTCATTTAAGTTCAATAAGAAATGTAATAAAATATGTAAGAACAGATTTACTAGAAAAGAAATAATATAAAACGCATAAACTTTCTCAAATTATGACAAAACTTTTCCTACTCCGATATTTATATTTTAATGCTTAAACATGTAGGCTACTAATCATATGAAAGTATTTTGTTGTTGTTGTTGTTTTAAAGTTACTGTTATATTATGCAATATATTGATACTATACATGATTTCATATATCACACACATATTCACACACATATTTTAAAATATGTTTGGTTATCCAAAATGATTTTAAACTGTATCTAAAGGGAGATAATTAATCGATGGCGTTGTACTAATCTTATTAGTTTCTTAATGAATATATAAATTATTCACTTTTTAATTAGCTTTACTCATTATTCTGTACAATACATACATGAACCACTCCGATTTTAATGTTGGAAAGATACTTTACTAATCTTGTTTTGTTGCGATCATTGACGCTTGTATAATTATATAAGATTAAGAATGTACTATGCACAACCGATCACTTGCGATGTTCACAACGCGCACTTTTTTCCCGCAATTCAAAGTACTAATTGATTTTGTATTGTTCTTGCCTTATACCTGCGTGTAAAATAGTTAAAAAATTGTGTCCATTACCAATGGTGGATTCTTCTTCACTAGTGAGAATCCATTTCAATTGCGAAGACAAATATAGTTTTTTGAAGGTTGCTTTTTTTTCGACAGGATACGGTCTACCGCCGAAAATTAGGTATATGACTGGCTCAAAGAAGCTAATCAATCTTATGAATTAATTCCGTTTCTGTGCCTGTTATAGTAATTAGTAGATGACAAGAATACATTTCACTCGTTATCAAGTTTGTGCTTTTAAACGAAAGATGGTGACGACAGTACCTCTATTTCAATTCCAAGAAATAAATTTATGGATTGTTATGATTGAGATATTAAAGCTATTGTCTACTGGTGCGTTAGCTGTTTGGTTCAGTATAGTTTACTACATGCGTAATAGTTTACTACAGATAACATACTTGCTAGTTTACACAAATCACTCCGAGTCTGCGACCCCAAGCAAGCGAACACCACTATTCTTCTGTTCTTCACCACGTTCTTTGATTTAAAGTTACTTAATTGAATGTAGCTATATTATTGGAATGACAATCGTGCAAACTCGTCCAATTCCGTCATTATTTGAGATCATGCCTCGTGTAATTTTCGACGGATGGGTATGTTAAAAATTTTGACATTTTATTAGCCGGAAGGCAAATAGTGCAATGTTGCTATATTAACTATATGGCATTTAGTGTTGATGTATGATTCGCGTTGCATGTTGTTATTTACAATACAGACGAAGGTTTTATCATTGTATTATGTACATAAGCTATAGACGGATAAATCTACGGTGTAAAATTTCAAACCATACGACGCAAATAGAAATCATTCAGTGCAATGACAAACCATTTGACAAAAAATTAATGCAATACAATAAAATACAAGTCGGTACGAAAAAAATTAAACGATTCATCGAAAAATGTGAAGTGATACAGAACAAAGTAAATCAGCACGATGCAATATGAATCAGTTTAACGCAAACACATTTAGTCTGGTGGTAAGTAAAATGATCGGGCGAAAACAAAGTCGGTGCAATGCAAACGCAATCCGTTCGACAGAAACTGATTTCATTACGTTCAAAAGTAAACGGTGCGACATCTGGCAGCGATATTTGCCACATCATTTGCAGGGTTATTTCCCCTCCATAATTACTGGGCTGATGATAAATCAAAGTACGGAGAATGCAAGGTAGTAGTATAGAAACTAGGGGTACCAGTGCAGTTTATTTTAGGGGAGTTTTATGCAATGAGTCAGTACATTTGTTGGCCGGCAATTCAACCAACAAATTTAAAACTCATGGCATCCCCCCTCAAAGAAAACCCCACTGGTACCCTAGTTTCTATACTACTTATAAATAATTGATAATATAACTTGCTACTTTTTTAAACAACCCCAAATAAAACAACTGTAGATTAGGTAATCAATATCTTTCAAACCCAACACCGTAGATGATTTCAGTCTCAACTGTTAAACAAAGTCGGAAGGAACAGGCCCCAGTTAGTATACTTGCTACTTTTTTGGAAGGATGCAACTATTTTATTTTCCGATTTCGGGTGAATCTACTTTTGGCGAAGTTTCCAAATCACACAACCCAAAACAGCATCGGGTCTAGTCTCAACTGTTAAACAAAATCAGAAGGAACAAAGCAATCATCTTCATCATCACTATAAATATCACATTTGATCATGGAATATTGTGTTTTTCTGCATTTGCATTTTAGATAAGCTTTCTATTGATATAATCAAGTTTTTCTAGATAATAATACATTTCTAGTCGTAATAGCCAGCATTCCTAATATTTTGATATCTCTGACTGGGTGATATTTCAAAATGCAACCCCACAAACATTACCAGAACCCCTTTTGAAATATCTCTACCGAAAATCAATGCAGAGACACATCTGACGTTTGGCAAGTCCTCTTGCTAGCATGTCCTGGGAAAGAACATTTCTAGAACCCCGTAGGGAATACCTCTGCCGAAACGAAATGTAGAGATGCACCTGAAGTTTAGCAAGTCCTCTTTTGGAGAAATTTCCCCAATCGTCTAAATCGAAATATTTTATTTGTTTGCATTCGCATATTTCGCATTTTAAATTGAGAAGCTTTCTATTTTAATATAATCAAGTTTTTTAAGATAATAATACATTTCTAACTGTAATCGCTTTTGTTTTATTGATTTGACGTTTTTACTATCTAGAAAATCAGCATGAATCACATCATATTCCACCCGACCGTGTTTGCATGCCAACAATGCTTTCCTATATTTGCCTTTCAACTCCTCAAGTTTTTCACATATCTCTTCCACAAATGTTTGTTCCATATATAAAGTATTATATTATATTTGATTTTAATTATTATATATATGCTAATGTATCCCAATTATTGTCTAATATGTACCTTTTGTCATCATATGCGGACAAACTTGTTTATTAATTTCATAGCTGCCCAGCTTGTGTTTGTTAGATCTGATAACTTTCATTTTATGATGAACTTCTGTTGCCGTGAATAAAATATTTTTGTAATTATCATGCGTTATCTGTTTTTTGACAACACATTTTTTAACACCTTTGCATTTCTTTGTTCCAGCATTATCAGCCAAAATTTAGAAGTACGACCATCTCCTCAATAAAATATGTCTGTAGCAATCATGCGTTATCTGTTTTTTGACAACACATTTTGTAACACCTTTGCATTTCTTTGTTCCAGTATTATCAGCCAAAATGTAGGAGTAAGACTTACTCCTCAATCCAACAAACTCTACGATCACCGCACCACAAGCTTCATCTTTCATATTACCAATAACCTTTTTGTTATCGTTAAAGTAAAACTCACTTTTTGGATTATAATCACTGTTATCAAAAGTTCCCTGTCTTTGTAAAGATCAGCATACACATCTTCTGTCCTAATTTCATACCACATAGAATCAGTGTCAGTAAACAATAATTTGACCTTTTCATTGTATTTGTTTTTAGCATAATTGTAGTGGAAATCATACATGAAGTATTTTGATAAGTCTAGAATACACATACCAACATAACAAGGGCGATATAAGACAAGTCTTTCTTTTACCCTATTGATGGAAAACAGGTTTTCGCTAAACATTTTTAAAGAAATAAACGATGGTCTTGCTGCATATTTCAAAAGAACTTTCTCGTCATGCGTCTCTTTCTCGAGTTTTCCATCGTCTTGCCAAAAACTGAATTATTCATAAGCTTGAAGAAATGTTTTTCGAAAGTGTTTTTACCAGCTGTCCTATTTGTAGTATTAAAGTCAATATACACTTTCAACATTGAGACCCATCAAACTGGAGTATCCTGTGTATCTTTTTCACTTTCAAACCCAAACTCTCATACAACTTTAAATTTCTATAATGTGTAACATATTTTTCCTTATCCTTCAATGTAGTAACACGTTTGTTAACTTTACCGTTTACTAGTTCCAAAATCAAACATACTCTTCAAGTTCTTGCTGTAGTCCGACAATCACTCATCTTTTATATTTAAACTTTCCGGAGCGAGAGGATAATCATTATGCAAGTCATATAACTCTTCTGGATATTCAAGATCACACTCAACAATATAGTTTGATTTCCCTTCTTCAAATTTATCGACCCATTTAAAATTACCAGTTGGTAAAGGTTGACACATCGCCCACTCGTACAAGTTGTTAGCATCAAGATACATTATATACTTACTCTGTTTACTACTATCATACTTTTCCATATACTTATTATTAGCTTTCGAATATCTAGTTGCAATATAACTCACACCACCTCTCATTCCTTTTTCTACAAAAGATATTGATCAATATCTGTAATCAAGTCAAGTTTAATCCCAGTCATTTTCAAACAGGCATCCCAAGCTAAACCAGAACTACTGAAGTAATGGTAAGAATCTAATTTGTAATTCTCAAAGCACATTTTTCTGAAGTTCTCAAAAACATCAGCTAGCAACAAAACATCACTTTTCAAATACAGATCATGATATTCTCCCTATTTTTGATCTTGAATGTCTTCCATATTTTTAGCATGCTCATAATCTTCATCTGAGATATTTGCATCATTTAACTGAGAGAAGAAGCTTTTCTTATCAGGAAATTGTTTTTCCTTGAAACATTCAAAGCTATCCTTATAATCATACGGGTAAACTCCTTTTCTCTTCAACAGTTCTAACTTTTCATCAGAGTTCAACAGTTCTAACTTTTCATCAGAGTATTCTTGAGAGATATATTTAAACAATGGAATGTTTTTCACCAAGTTATCGAGTGACTGTGACATAAACTGAAAACTATCTATAAACACCAAATGTGACCCCAACATGAAAGCCATATACCTTTCCATGTTATTTGGTATAACATTTATTGTTTTTTTGAACTTTCCGATGTGCTGCATTATAACGTGAGCGTCGTAGCCTCTCAAGTTATGAAACACAACAGGTATTTTTTTAGTTAGTTTGAAACTGAGATTGCATGCATCATGAGCACTTTCTCTAACCTTCCCAGTTATGTGACAATGATTTCTAACTGCTCTATCACACGTCATATATCGTTCATCGCAAATATGACATTTCTCGGCTGCTCTAAATTATTTTTCTTCTTTTCTTGTCATTGTTAAATCTTTCTTAAAAGCTTAAAGCATTTATTTGCAGTCTTGTTACAAATTTTTTTCTTCCTCTATCATTTTTTTCTAAAACCTTATAAACAGCTTTTGGTCCTCTGTATGTTACAACCGGTTTGGAATATTTGTCATCGTAGCAGCAGACAACCTTGTATCCATAACTACAATCCGCAGTATGTTGTTGATATGCATCTGTATACGAGTTTTTTTTATTATTTTAGCTGAAGATATTTTTTCTGTTATTACTTCAAAGTCGGAATATATAACAAATGGAACCATTAATTGCCTACCATAGTTTTTAAAGAAAACCTTTTCACTTGCAAAAGACGTTTTAATTGCTTGCTTGCCATTTAGAGAAAGACAATCAGGTTTATGCTTTTCCAAGACATTTTCTAATGAAAAACACTGCAAGCATGTTTTGCAAAACCATTTTGTCCCTTTGTATAATGTCTGATTGTACATTAACCGATTAAAATCCTTTATCCATACATAATGTTGTTTTTTCTTCTTCGACAATCAAAAGCATATCGCATTCTTCTTCTACTTTATTTTTTGATATGTACAGAGGATACACCCCACTTTTTTCATATCCATATATATTAAAACATGCATTGTTTTGTTTTTCTATTTTGGGAATTTGCTTTAATGTTACAGGAAATGTAATTCCACCGTAATCAAGATCACCAATATGCTTTTTGTACTTTGTTATTATTTCTAAATTTGCTGTTGCTGGAAATGTATATGCCAAATGGCACCATCTGAAGCACTCATCATCTTTTTTATTTATTATATTTATTAAACCTTTTCTAGCATTAGAAAGTTATTTTGGTAACTTCAAATAAGAGTTACCCCTCAAAGGTTTATTTTTCACCCTGTTTACTTAATGCATGTCTACTGATTCAATTACCCATCCACTTCCTAGCAAGAGCTAGTTTCCAATTCTGTCAATAATTTTATTAGTTGCTGTATCTAAAGCTCTCCTGATATCCTTTTCATTTAAGATTATTGTTGCCCGGGACGCGAAGTAAGCTGTTTTATATGTAGTTATGGACTCTACATCATTGATTTTAACTGTCTTAGATAAAGTCATTTTCAAAGTAACACATACTTTAAATCCTTTTGTTCTTTGTAATTCCGCCTTGAGGAATTCTGTAACCGTTTGTCGCGTCAGACGAAGCTGAGCAAGTGGACTTAATCTATCCAAAATACCTACAGAGAAAACCTTACTATATTGCTTCGGGGATCTTTCAGTATTTTACACTCATTATATAATAAGTGTATAGAAAATAATTTTTAAGTTATAATTAATAATTAATTTAACCTGCATAAAAAATAATATCAATTCCCTCTTTCAATAACTTACTATAATAATAAATGAAAAAAAAATCAATAGTGTTAGTCGCTCGCGTGATCATTTTATCGCGCAATCTGCTTAATATTTTTACATCATGTTTTCTTATTTTCCACGGCAGTTTTATCTTTTGAGCCTCGGTTATAATCTTTTCAGTCAAATCCTTGAAGTTTATAAAAATTAATAGTTCCCTATTCATTTTTCGCATGCCTTTAAAATCAACTAACAAAGCATGTTTTGCACATTCCTTTCTGTGTCATCTGTGTATACCATATAATATTATGCTATTCTTAAAGAGTCCTCCAAATTGAAAAATAAAGTGATTTTAAATGAAAGCTCATTATAATACAATGTCAATGTCATCGTCCGTTTTCTCAAAACCGTTGAAAAATGCAAGTTTTACAGGTATGAAGTTTACCTGAACACAAAAAAACTGGTGCGCGATCGATCTTCGGAAAATGACGTCATAAGGGGTTGACCAATCACATCTTCCGTTAAAACTACCAGGAAGAGTGGCTAATTGCTGACTTATTTCTGGAAGAATAGCTAACTGCTTGGTTAACTGTTCAGACTAATCTTTTATTTCACTAGTTACCGGTTTAAATATTTCTTTGTATAATTCATGACTAGCTCCTTTTTCTAGTCTTTCCTGAATAACTTTATTTTCATATTCTTTAACAAGATTACTTGATGTTTGCATTTTATCTGCAAATTCTTTCCACTTTATCAAAGACATATATACTATAAGGTTAGATAAAAATAAAATAAAATAAGCTTAGTTGTAAAACATGCATGATTTATATTTTGGTTGCTTTGTTGGCTAGTGCTTTGTTTAATTTGGCAATATTTGATAGGGCCAGTGCTTGTTGTTTTTCCGCGCGTGCTTTTTTAGCCCTAAGCTTTGTCTTTCCTTATGCTGTTCTTGTTTTGTTGGCTAGTTGCTTTTTCAAACCATTTGTTTCCCACCCTGTTGCAAGGTGAAACAGTTGTATGGCTTGCTTGTCGGTTCTTGATTTGCTTCCTGTCTTTTATGCTCTAGGCATAAAAGGTTTTGGTGGTGCCTCTTTTGGTTTTTGTACATTCTTGACTACTATAACTAAACCATAATATCTGACTTGATTAGTTTTGAATCATTCTTCCTCTGTTCCGAGGTTTTTTCTGAGATGGGATTGTTTTTATTCTGCAATAAACTTTAGACATTATACTAGTAGGTTAGATAATATTATCCAAGTATATTATTAAAATGGAAATTCCAAACTATGACATGAAAACAGACAACGGTAATTTCAAACAGATATGAAACTTTATGCCGGACTGTTGTTTTAGAATGTTTATATGCGGTAATTGAGGATCTGGCAAGACAAACACATTAGTTCACATGTTGCTAAAACCTTTAGTTTACTATGACAAGATTTGTTTGTTTGCTAAAAACTTGGAACAGTCAAAGTACCAGGTCTTGTCGCAACAGCTTGAAAAGATAGAATAAAATTCCGGTTGAAGACATACTAGACTTGTTCAAATGATGAAGTTATCCCTGTGGATACTTTAGATTCAGATACTCAAAATATAGCTATTTTTGATGATTATGTTTGCGGGCGTAACCAAAATGATATTCTCAATTATTTCATCCAAGGCAGGCATAAGAATTGTTGCGTGATTTACTTGTCACGACCTTATTACAAAACTCCCAAAGATAATCGTTTGAACTGTTCTCATTATATTTTCTTCGCGACTCCAGTTAATCGTGAGCTGGTTATGCTTTCCAACGAACAGGGTGTTAGTAAAGAGCAGTTCAGAAAAGCAACTGACAAACAGTACGATTTTCTGTATCTTGATCGTCCCAGGAAGTTGGTCAGAAGAAACTGCAAAGGTGAAATTTATTGTAAATATATTATATATAATGGGACTTTTTAACGATCTTGGCGAGGAAGTTACTACTGGCAGTGTTAATATTACACGTTTTGATATTGTGATGTCTGAGTATGCAAAACAGAAACATCTGGTTAATTATGTTCACAAGGTCAAGAACCGGAGAAATATTCTGAGAAGTGATCTACCCCTCTTTACTACCTTTGAGACCTAGGTTTTCCTTTCGTAATTTAAAATCGGGAATTCAGGAATTTCATAATAAATTTGTTTTAGTTCCTGCAGATAAAGCAGCTAATAATGTAATTATTGTTTGACGCCTACATTACGTCAATGTTTTATCTCTGGAACTCGGCAGTACCAATTCGTATACTCCAGTTAATTCTACTGAGGATGATGTTGTTTCCGCACATATCACTCGGTGCACTACTTTCAAGACTGGTGTAAACGATAAGCAAAATAAACTGCCTACCATGTACTGGATTCCTAAATTACATAAAAATCCATATAAGGCTCGCTTTATTTCTAATTCTAGTGCCTACACCACAACAAACATCTCCAAACTTTTAACTTCTTGTCTTACTGACGTTAAAGATCACGTTAAATTATATTGTGATAAAACTTATGAAAACTCTGGGATTAATTTATTTTGGTCTATAAAAAATTCAGGAGACGTTCTCGATAAATTTTCAATAAAGGTCAAGTTTTATCAATATACAACCTTACAATATCATCTTATTAAAGACAAGCTAATTTCTCTTATTCAAAAAACATTCGCTAGAGAAAATACTACATTTTTGGCATGTAATACTATTAAAGCGTTTTTTACTAACGGCAGTTTAGACAACTATACTATGTGGACTTGCTATGAAAAAGAAATATAAAAATATCGGACAGGGAAAGTAGCATTCAAGGAGGACAGTCAACCACAAAACACAGAAACAAACACGCAAACAGACAAACAAGAAGGAAAAAGCAATAATAAATGCAAACGACATCACAAACACAAAAGGGTTGACAATAGGGCTACCGCCTTGGAACGGTGAGTGGCAAAGTAGGCAAAGAAGTTTGTGAAGCACTCATCTTCCTATTAGATAATATTTTCGTAAGGTATGGTACCACCGTTTATAGACAAATTGTTGGTATCCCTATGGGTACGAACTGTGCATCACTTGTCGCAGATTTGTTTTTAGTTTGCTATGAAAGGGATTTCATGTTGAGTCTTTCACCAGATACCCAGGCAGCTGTTATTGAAGCTTTTAATGACACCTATCGGTATCTGGATGACATACTGAACAATAGCAACCCTTTCTTTCCAACTATGGTTGATAATATATATCCTAAAGAACTTCAGCTTAATAAAGCTAATATATCTGATAATAACGCTTCTTTTCTTGATTTAGAACTCTCGATTGAAAATGGTGAAATAATTAGCAAAATCTATGACAAGAGAGAAGATTTTAATTTTGACATTGTTAATTACCCCCCTTGGATGGCAATATTCCCCTAGCAACTTCGTGTGGGGGTGTATGTGTCTCAACTTATTCGTTTTTCAAGAGCTCGTACTCGAGTTGAGGACTTTAATATTCGTAATCTTTGTATAACTAAAAAACTACTCAATCAGGGTTACCGTTATCATAAACTTCTAAAAACCTTTGCAAAATGTTATTATCGTAACCCTGATATTCTTTCCAAATATAAAAGTAATTTAAGGACTCTTCTGCGACAAGGACTATCATAACCTGACTTCTATGGTGATGTGATTTATAAACTTCGTAAGATTCTTGGTCATGATCTCTTTCATACTATCTTTGTTAAACTTGTTAAAAAGTTTATCAAAAGAGGTTATGACCCTATCATTTTGCAACGTACTGATTGCTTGGTGGTGGACCCTTTTACAGTTCGTCACTATGCTTTCCTCTTTAAGTGTACGATGACCAGACATGCTGTGGACCCTATGATGACGCCTATCTAAAGCCCATTGGGACGTTGGCGTTTGATGTTTGTCTATGATCTTTCCTGTCGTGCCCTTAATGGTTTATTCTCTCGTTGCTCTGGCTTCTGCCAAGTCATTGAGTACCTTCATTGTGGCTTTCTAGGCTATTGTGTTTTTGTATTATATTTACCCGAGCATATTTGTTTTTTACTTATATTGCCTATTGATGCTGTCTTGTTGGTTAGAGATTAGATCATGACGGGGATTTCTTTATTTACACTGTCCTGTTTTAACGGGATGACAGTAGGGTAAGTGTGAGGTTTGGTGCACCCTAGAATCGGTTTAAACCCCCAGTGGCCTTTTTTGCCACTGACCGTTCCAAGGCGATAGCCCGATTGTCAACCCTTTTGTGTTTGTGATGTCGTTTGTATTTTTTATTACTTTTGCCTTCTCGTTTGTCTGTTTGCGTGTTTGTTTTTGTGTTTGTGGTTGACTGTCGTCCTTGAATGCTGCTTTCCCTGTCCGATATTTTTATCTTTCTTGACATGAATAAAAATAGAATTATCAATGTTGGCAATCCAGAAAAAGTAGATGATGTAGCAACAAAGCAATTTACTGTAAGAAGAGTATTAAAATTCATAATTGATTATACTACTGATAAAATTCCAGACATGATAAAACATTTGACAATAGGTGTTGGTGACAAAATAAGTCTGATACAAAAGCAATTACAGACTAACCGTGAGAAAATGATTGAAATTCAAAATGGATTGAAAGATGAAATAAAACTTTTGGGCGATACTTTGAAAGAGTTAAAAAAGAAAGAAGATGGATTGGAAGATGATAGTGAGCTTTGTAAAAAGTTAGGTGAAAAAATACATGTTGGTGTTGACAAGCGAATTAAAGAAATCAATAAACAAATGGTTGATAACAATGAACTTGAAGCTGCTATTGCTGATGCTACAACACAAATGAGAACTGCTTTGCTGCTGAAATAACTCAAATAAAAATATTAAATAGGCAGACAAGCACTAACGTTGACGATATCAACAAAGAGCTTGAAGACATCAAAAAGAAAATGGTTGATGGTAAGTTGCTGGACACTGCTCTGAACAAACTGGTTGACACTGATAAACTTGAGACTGCTATTGATGATGTTTCAAAGCAATTGAAAGCTGACCAGGATGAGAAAAGCGAAGCTTTTGACAATAAAATCGCTTCCCTTAAAGAGCATAATCAAAAGTCTGATAGTCGTCACACAGCACTTCTTGGTATAATTTACGATTTAAGGTTGAAAGTAGAAAATGTAGAACATATTCTACTGTTTGAAAATATAATAGATGATGGTATAAGCGTCATGCTAGATAATAATGCAAGACGCTACGGATACGTATCAACTCCAACACGAAAACCACTTGAAAGAACCAAACGTGATGGTTTTCTCGGAGCGTTTACTCTTGTAACCAATCCATTTGTAAAAACTGAAGAATATGCTACAGAAGTGGGTGGAGACTTGACAGTTTTAAAACCCGGGCGTTACATAATTGAAGCAGACCTTACATATACTGTTGCAAATACAGACATCGGCATAGAATATTTGAATTTGTTTAATATAAGTCCAAGTACTGATAAGTCACGTGCTCAACCAAAAATAGAAAATGGTAAACGAATACTAAAAGTAACATTTGAACATTTTGTCTTTCAAAATCTAAATATTGGACTATCTTTCCAAACATAAAAAAATTATCTACTCAAGTTTTCAATTTTGAAAAATCGAGTTTTAAGCTGTATTACAAAGGTGCTTGCTTAATTTTATCTACTAATATGTATAATGGAACAAAAAATTGTATTATCATCAGAAAGAGCCGCATTAATTAATAGCTCAAATACACCGAGTAATTTTACAACTGTATGTGATAGACCATTGATATTAAACAAGAACAAACAGTATGGTATTGGGCTTGATGAGATTAATTCTATGACTTACTCATGGTATAATATTAGCTAGGATTTTAATAACAAAGTAATAAGGTATCACAATGGGACAGATTGCAAAAGCATTATTTTTACAAATGGAAATTACATTTATGCTGATATCGATAATTATGTAAAAGAAACTTTGACTGTAAATGGTGATTTACCTGATGACTCACCTGTCCCAATAGCAATAAGAACTGAATTTGATTTATCAAGTTTCAAATGTTTAGTTACCATTCATAATAATTTCACACTTGATTTAAGAGAATCAAACTTTCACACCTTAATTGGGTTTGACAAAGATGCGGTTATTAGATTTTGACCAGTAGTACCAAACATAACAAATTATATTGATACTTTATATATTCACTGTGATTTGATAAGTAATTCTATTGCTGATGGATCATACGGGGATGTTATTTATGAAATAAGTACAGCTGATCTTACGAGGACATATCCTTCAGAGATGAACCGATAAGAGTCGGGTTCTGTGGAGTAAACAAAACGATCATTAACAGTATTAATATTTACATAACCGATTTCTCCGGTAAAATTATTAATCTCAACGGAGTTCATGCATCATTTCGATTTGTTTTGAAAGAATTAATGTAATACAAGTTGAGTAACTTACGTTTTATCTAACATATTTTATATGACGCGATTAAAAAAGTTTATGATACTAGTATGGGAACCTATACTGAAGTTGACAGATTGACTGGAGACGGTATATTTGACATTTTTTCAAAAGTTGGCTCGAAAATATTCTGTAAAAACAGAAGGCAAAGAACGCATTAGAAACTGCTGGAAAACAAATCATATAGAGCGGTTCTAAAAAACTTGGAGATGAAGTAGGTAAAATGGCTGCTGATAAATTAGTTTCGGTTATTAAACCTAAACCAAAAGGTGAGATAATTTTAAAAGAACTTACAAAAGTTGCCACAAAAGATGTAGCTAAAGTTGTGGCTGATAATATAATTGAAGAAGATGTAAATGCAAAAATTAACAGATTACTGACCGGAAGAGGAATTCATGCAAGAATTAAACGATTAATTTAATCTAATTACTAATATATATATATGTTTCGAAGTGATAAATATAATACTAGATATGAACATGTGCCTGTTCAGTTAGATACACCTATAGTGTAGTAATTCCTGGAAATATTGCTATCAGACAAATGAAAAGCGGTTACCAATTTACAATAAATGATAGAAGTTTTTACTTTGATTGGTATAACGCATATTTTGAAATCAGATTTCAAGTAAGCAAACTAGCTGGTGGAGCTTTTGCAGCCGCCGATGAAACTGCTCTTATTAATGATGCGGCTTCTTTGATTGATCAAATGCAAGTAAAGCAAAATGGAAAAACAGTTTATGATGGAAATAATCTTCATAGATTTGTTAACGTTAAAAGTTTGCTTGAAATGTCTGACGATTATACGAAAACATCCGGAACAAATGAATACTTTTTTTAGATACCAAAAAGTTGATTCTATAATTCCATTAAATAAATATTCCTTCTTTGAAGGTTTGGAAACAAACATGCTGCCTCCAGGTCACATTCAGATTAACTTGCAACTAGCGGCTGATAATGTGCTAATTTTCAAAGCTGCTGGTGATGATGGTCGAGTGGGTATTAATGAATTAGTTTTGTGGATACCTAAAATGATATTTAACTCGGATGGTTTGGCTTATGTTATGTCAAATCATATGACATCAACAAGATGGACTTATCTTCGTGAAATGATACAAGAAAGCGGAAGTACCCAAGCTACCGAATATGTATTTAGAATAACAGCTGGTGTTAAATATCCAAAACATGTTTTTGTGTATTTCCAAAGGGCAGACAAGAGTTCTTCTCAAACACAAAATCTTCATCTTTTGGATACGTTTAAGCTCAGTGCTGTCGATGCTAATTGCTATTTACAATCAGCTAGATTGGAAGTTGGAAACGGTATATATTATACAGAAACTAAATACAGCTATGATTTTTTTTTTCAGCTTCTTAAAATAGAAGCCCATTTATTCTCCCCGTCTAATGGTGAGCAGAGGGTCGGGGAGGACCATCCCTCTGTACACCTTACAGCAATTTAATATTATGTTTACAATGTACATGTACTAGTAAAATAATATAATATATATATATAGCTGTATCCTTAACGTATATGTACACATACACAAATCATTCGCACTGAACACTCAACAGATTATGAGATATATTTCATGCATTTAGAAATATAAATAAACTTATTTATAGTTGCTCTACAAAATATGATTGTCTGCTGGCAAGTGTATAGTATTGTGTTATTAATAAATATAATTTCAGTATAATTAAGCTATGGGGAGATGTTATTGAGAAAGAAAAAAAGCGGGGAGGGGTGGGGGCATCTCAGCATGAGTTTTTTTACTAATATATATTTATTTAAAAAAGAAAAAAAGGTTGCTAGGTTTTCATGTTAAGAAGTTATGAAAGTTTTCCCATGTTTTTAAGAAACAGTCATATTTATTTTCTATAATTGCTATTTCTTATCTGTTTTATAAAAAAGTTGTAGTCTATTTTTCAGTGTAGTGAGGCTAGGTTTATTTTTTGAGCATCGACAATAGTATAAGTAGTACTTTGTTTCCAACAATATACGCTGATTTAGAACACTTGAGTTTTCATCATATATTCCAAAGATAAATGACCTCTTTTCAAAATATATTTCCACATTATTTTGTTTTAACCAGTCCTTAAGGTTTGTCAGTATATTTTGTGAAAGCTGGCATTTCCACAGCAAATGTGTAATTGTTTCACTGACTGATGAACAGAAAGAACAAAGTGGACTCTCTATTAATTTTATTTTATGGAGAAACTTGTTTGTTGCTAAAATATTGTGATTTATTCTTATCTGAAACAATTGTAAAGTGATATCCTTTGTTATTGTGAAAGGCCATGTATAAATTTGACTCCAGGTATCTTCGCTGAAGTTATACATTCTAGTCCATGTGATTTTACCACTAGGACATTCATTATTTTGATTTAATATTTGATACATGTCTTTAACTCCTTTTTTATTTCTTAAATATATTTTTAGTGGAGTTGATAGCACAGGAGTTTCCAGCTTCGTTGTTCTTTTACTATCTATTATTTCTTTCTCCATTTTTTTGATAGCTACGACTAACCCATTATATTGTAAAAAAATTAAATTTATTCCATATATTTTTTTTAATTCATCATATAAATATATTTTTTCCATCCTTTCCCATTAAATCATTTATTATTCGTAAGCCCTTATTATACCATGATTTTATAATAATGCACTTGTGCCTATACATATACTTTTATTATAAAAATTGGGCTGGATAGATAATAGTCCTCATTGGCTGGTTGATACTTTGATACAAAGTGTATGTGTGCCTTAAGAACATCTTGCAAAAAAACTTTTTTATACTTCCCAATTTCTTATTTATATACTAAATACCTCAGTTAAACAGTTTATCTATATCTATATATGACTTTAGGATATTTTCATATTTGAATTGGTCTGTTACTATTCTTCTAATCCATGTTGTTTTTAAAGCTGTTATAAAGGCATTTGTATTTATCATTTTCAATCCTCCTTCACAATATTCTGTACATATAATGGCACCTTTTATTCTTACCTTACCATGCCAAAGGAAATTAAACAGTATATCATTGATTTCTTTAACAATGTTTTCACATGGGTTTGGTAAGGATAAAAACAGATGGTTAAAAGATGGAATGAGAAGTGATTTTATTACTGTTATTCTGCCTAAAGGAGTAAGATACCTTTTTTGCCAAGATTTAATTTTACGTTTTAGTTGATTAACAGCTATGATAATATCATAAGAATATTCAGAGAATATTATTAATTATTCTTACAAACAAAATTATAAAAACACTGGAACTTTACTCAATGTGGGTAACTTTAAAAATCTCTTTGGAATGATATATTTCGATTTAAGTTACAAGGGAAATAAGGTTAGTATTGATCCAAAACAACTAAGTTTGAGATATAAATTAATACCCTTCCTACCGCTAGATATAAAGTTTATGCCCTGGTTCTCTATGAAGAAGATGTAGTTATTGATACTGTCGGAAATGAATTGGTAATAGTTTAATCTATCTTATAATATATATGACTTACGTAAAGTATTCGATAGATTTGACAGATGGTCAGAAACGAAGTCTGGCAAAAGCATATGAAAACAAAAGTGTATTAACGCTCAGGCTGAAGAATAATCAACTAACTGGGGATTTTCCTTTGTTGTTGACAGCTACTCAGATTAACAATATTAACAAAGCTAAATCCAACGGATATGGATTGGATGTGAATATATCAAAATCGCAAATGAGATCTCAGTCCAAGAATGGAGGCTTTTTGAGGGCATTAGTTGGTTTGTTGACTAAAACAATCAGGTGCGCTAACACCATCGCAAAGACAAAAGATAATGAAGTCAAAAGGTTGCTGCCCTTTTAAACTGACAATACACCAAAACAAGATGGGAGATTTCTTGGATTGCTTGCATCACTGAAAATTCCTTTAATTGGATCTCTTATAAGTGGTTTGATGGGAAAAGGTTTGCAAGTCGGTAGGAAAGGGAAGGGCTTAAGAGTGGGCACAGGTTTACAAGTAGATCCACAAAATAGACTATATAGAAGTATCCCATTCGAAAAAAAAAGAAGATAATTTTCAAAAACGAGCCTATCTCTAACTTAGACATAATAAAGTGGGCCAAGCAGCTAGGTATACAGAAATTCGGGGAAGTGTTTAGCAAAAACAAATTACCGGCAAAACAAAATAAACATGAATGCGGTATTATTAATCTTGATCATTATACTGGACCTGGTACACACTGGATTTGCTACTGTAATGAGTATTATTTTGATCCGATTGGCTTGAGTCCACCAAAAGAAGTTTTAACGTACATACCCAACATAAAATACAACACAATTCAGTATCAAGATAAAACGAGTGTCTTGTGCGGATATTTCTGTCTGTACTTTGTCAAAAAGTTGCATGAAGGAAACAGTTTGTACGATATTCTTTATAAAATACTAAAACCATACAAACCTGTGGAAAATGAAAACATAATACGATCATATTTTGAAAAAAATGTTTAGTCTAATCATATTATATATGAGTTACTGCGTGAAAGAAAAGATAATTACTGAAAATGTTAATCCTCGGTAGATCCTAACAAAAAGTGGTATAAAAATGTTAAAAGCAACATGCGCTTCTTATGGTATTATTAAAACGCAATTTGTTAAAAGTACACAAGGTGGAAACATTAATATCCATAAAGCTTTGCTTCCCTTGCTACCCAAAAAGGGGCTAACAATTCTTGGTTATAAATATTGCGGTCCTGGTAATCCACTTGACAGTGGAGAACCATCAAATGAATTAGATGCTATTTGTAAAGATCATGATTACTGTTATGAAGAAAGTAGATTTGATTGTTAAAAGCTGATCAAGAAATATTCAGAATTGAAAAAGTAATACGACGTGATTACAAAAAGAAACAAGCATTAGTCAAATCGAAGCGTTACAAAAAGGGTCGAACGGATTGTGTTTGTATTGCACCGATTTTGTTTTCGTCCGATTATTTTACTTACCACCAGACTAAATGTGTTTGCGTTAAACTGATTCATTTTGCATCATACTGATTTACTTTGTTGTGTATCACTTCACATTTTTCGATGAATCGTTTAAGTTTGTATTTTATTGTTTGTCATTGCACTGCATGATTTCTATTTGCGTCGTATGGTTTGACATTTTACACCGTATCATTTCACTTCGAACCGTATTTATTCATTTTGTAACGAATGAACAGAGTTTACACGTCGCATCGAATCAATATGCACGTCATCAAATGGCTTCATGTTGAATTTAACTGCCTGTCATTGAATGGTTTGTAAATATCCACATTTCGACGGTTATGGCCTCCCATAGATACCCCCACCAGGTTATATTCGCTAAAAAACAATGCAGCATTAATATGCAATATAATAAAAAAATGAAGATGGATATATGAATATAAAAACTGAAGCCTAGAAAGTCACAAAGCAAGTACTCAGTGAATTGCCGGAAGAAAGAGCAAAAAAAAAAAAAAAAAAGCGTAAATGGAACGACGGGATAAGATTAAGGAAAACATAAAACGCTACCGTCCTTTCAGGATTTAGGTAGATGCCATCATAGGGTTCACAATATGTCCGGTCATTGCACAATCAAAGAGGAAAGTAAAGTGGGGTACTGTAAATGAGTCAACCACTAAACATGCATTGCGTTGCAAAATGATAGGGTCATAACCTCTTTTGGGAAACTTGACATTTACACTAGCGTTTGTTTAGTGCTGTGTGGCGGCCGTAAAAAGTCGCCTCAGCTGCAATTCAGTAGTGTTATTACTTACTGGTCCTTTGGGATCATCAAGCCAAATCTTTGTGGCTTTAAAGTAGAATATCGATTAAGCCGGTGCTAGGAGGCGTGAGAGGTGTTACACTTTACATTACCTCTCAACAAAACCGAGTCTGCTACTTTTATCTCCTGTTTGTGTTTGTTGCTGCCACGGGATCCTATTTTCAGTATGTATTGATAACAAGTTCAATAAAGATTGTATGAAAGTGTGGCACGCTATGCTAGTATGACGCAACCATTATAATAACCTTCAAGAAACATTCCAGATATGCTTCAAAGAAGGGATCGAGATGTTGCGAATGCAGAAAGTATAGAGATCAGACTGTTAATGATTAACTCAAATTGAAAGCGTATTACCTACGAGTTGTAATAATTATCGACAATTTATAATTCAGATTAGCATATAGCTATCCCAAAGAGGAGGTTTTTAACGACACCGATAATAATACATTGTATACATACCTTTTGTGTGTATATATCGTTTCTGTGAACGTAGACGCATGGTCCTGTCTGTTCTAGTGTTTTAGTGAATGTCCCGTCAGAGAGTAGTTCACACATTTGCTGCTTTCTCTTGTAGTTAAAAGCTTGGCATTTTTTTCTGACATCACATTCCACGGCGCAATCGCTTAACGATTTGTCGTAAAATGTTAAAAACTTAGACTTCGTATCCGAACACGCATTCTGATTTGTAGTTTTAAAATATTCATTTTCAAATGCATCACATATCACACCTGAATGCAGCAGCACTAAGTACATAAATATCATTCCCATCGTACTGACCGTTTTGATCACCATTGTTCCACAAAAAGCATAACAATATATATTTGAATAATAATATTATATCAGTCAAGTTTGTTTGTTTGTATGGTGTTTTACGTCATTTTCAACACATGTAATGTTTTGTGGTGGAGGCAGACCACCCACTTTTCCTGGGTAGAACCAGTATTGTACACCTCCCATCATCCGTCGAATATCAATCAAGTAACCGACGCAGGCGACAACACATTCATATCGGGAGTTAGAAACGCTTGGGCAGATTTAGTATAAGATGCCATAAAAGGTATAATATATTTATGAATCACCGTTGATCAGCGTTGATAAATCAATTCAGATTACAATAAAGACCGTATACTATTTATTATTTAACTTCTCACCGCTGCAAGTTCGAATCTCACAGGGAGCTCGACTTGCATGTGAGGAAGTATCGATTTTAAAGGATGGCGGGAGGTGTACAGTATTGGTTTTATATAGGAAAACCTTCACCATATTTTTTTTCGACCGTGATATATAGCCCTACATGTGTTGAAAATGACGTTAAACGTCATACAAACTTTTTTTTTCCCAAAATGCAAACTTGTATATTATTCATGAAACCTTTGTTTGGTTTGAATTCATCAGTTCATCATCAGAAGAGGCTATTTGCAAAAGTTTCCAATGGAATGAGAAAGTCTTGTAATGTTTTTAAGATGACATGACGCTAAGCACCATGCAGTAATTTGCTGATTTTGAGATGACATGACGCTAAGCCGCCGGCACCATGCAGTAATTTGCTGTTTTTGAGATGACATGATGTTAAGAACCATGCAGTAATTTGCTGCCATTATTTTAGAGATTAGAATGCACTTCTAGAATTTAATATAACGTATATCAGTTACACTATATAAAGTATAATAGACTCTGGTTGGGAGGTGGATCTTGTAGGTAGGGGCAGTCCATTCGCTCGAGGTCTTCTCGTGATCTGTGTTGATGTATCTCTGCTGCAGTAGTCGAGTGTAATTAAATTTATATTTGTGTATCATTTGGAATATTGAATAAAGCATATATCATTTACGAAAAATACAACCAAATGTGAATTAAATTAATTTACGATATTGTTGTTGTCTGCGGGTCACTGTTTTACATATATATCGAGTTATGATATAGGAACATCTTTAACAAAATATCATCTCAGAAACATTACCAAACTTACCAAGATGCTTTAAGCATTTGGTTTGTTGCGGTATTAAATAGTATATAACAAATTGTCACGATCTGCAATATCATTGGTTTCGATAATATGGCATGTAAGCGATCTCTGTGGACCAATAATTTGAAATCAAATCCCAGAGCGTATACATTTTACACGTCAATTAAATAGCTTTCAAATAAGTGTATAAAGTGGATAAAAGCACTACATACCTGAATTGTTTTTTGTTAAAATTGTTTTTGCCTCGTAATATAGTGGTGTTTTAGTGAACACGTTTGTTTCCATTTTATTGTTATTCTCGTTGTGTTGTTGTAAACTGTATGTACAGTTTGGTTTAAAGAGGTCTAAAGGAAGCTTATGTTAAGGGTTAAATGCAACAAGAAAGGAAGTGCAAAACCAGCAACAACACTTTTTTAAAATATAATCAACCAATTTATTCAAATAGTACAAAGAAAATATACAGAATATACATAAATTAGATCCCGTATTTGATTAAAATCCGATTTAAGAATAAAGTCCAAATACTATTGGCAAGTGCCCCTTTAATGTAAATTGTCAAGTGTCCCTTTAATCCATTTTTTTAAAGTATTTCCTGGGTTAATTAATCACAATAGTCCATATAATCCAATGTAACTTTTAGTATAGATGATCACAATGATTTAACTTCTCTCACAATTTATATTATTGTTGTGGATTATAAACACGCATAGGTAACATTTAGTAATTTTACTAACTGGACCACCCTCTTAAAACAAAGTATATAATTCAAATAAATTCAATGAATTAAAACGAAAATCATAATAAGGTATTACAAAGGGCACTATTAACAGTATAAATAGTGCCCTTTGTAATACGTTATTATGATTTTCGTTATAAAAATTGGTTGTATTTTTCTGTAAATAGATATATACTGTATTCAATATTCCAAATGATATACAAAAATAAATTGCAAAAATGTGAAAGAATTATTAAAATCGGATGATAAACAAAAACGATATGATATTTGAAGCTTTTGTTGAAACGGATATGCGAGCCGCCATTTTGAGAGATATAGGCCGTGAGCTAATAGGGTAAACCCTCCCACCCCCGGGAAATTTTGTAGACCCTATTTTTCTGTAAGCTCATTATCTATGTGGTATTTTGAAACTTGTCTGCCATCTGAGCGTTGGGGATTTATCGTGTTACATAGTGTAGAATACGTAGAATACGTTACCTATAAAATAATAATTAATTTTACTGCATTTTGAAGACTAAAATTGTATGGAAGAAAGGGGTTTTATTTAAAATTGTCTTCATTATTCATGCCTATTATAATACAAACTCTCGCTTCACTTACTTTTCATAGAGCGTTATTATTAATGAATATATAAATTCAGATAACTATTACTGTGTATAGAAATCATTAGAAAGCTCTATTACTGAGATTATGTTTGACCTAATTCGGAATTTCATATATATTAATACTGCACAGCAAAGCGTAAATTTGTCCTCTCCCTCGTGTATGGACATAGTAAATGGTGAATTCCATTTTCGGTATTCATTTTTGAAGCGATATGAATTACGTTTGGTCTAATAAAATTTCAAGGATTTTTTTTATAAATGTATGAGTTTTTTGTAGTGTGCATAAACCTGATTTAGAGCTCACTATTCAAAACGTTTAAAATCGGGTGGGTTTCTTTAAAGTAATGTATTACTGAAAGAGCCTGGCGTCATAGCATTCCGTTTCCGTTTGGATGCGGCCATTCCTCCATTTTGTTTCATTTTGTGCAGGGAGAGTGCTGTTGATGTTGTGCAGTTAGACCTAAACAATGTATCGTAAGTAGAATATATATGCAGAAAGTTTACACTCTAGACTGTAAACTTCAATAAAGTTAGGACACATGTTCAGTTTATGAACTTTCAGGGATTGACCTAAATGAAATGTAATCATCTTCGACGCTTGATTGTAAACAAACAAGCGTCGCAGATGATCTAGACTACATAAAATGATAAAAAAATGATAACTTATTTGTTTATTTATTCTGTACGTTTAAATACTTGGGTGAAAAATGGAAAGGTTGTGTATGCACAAACATTCCCTGACGTTTCTAGTCGTCGTTTGCATATTTGGTAATTAGACCTGATATTCATGGGCTTTACGAGATTTTTTATTTTTGGTTAATCACTCGTTAGTGAAAAGTAGAAAAAAAGTTAAAAGACTACTAAACGCCATGAATTTCAGGTCTAATTAGGTAATCTGCAGTATCTAAACGCTGTTATGGTAGTGCAGTATGTATCTAGAGGAAAATCCCTGTTTCGGCAGACTGTCCAGACCTATTTTTATTGAATGTTTATCTTTCGACATATCTGGTGCTTTGTCGTTCCGTGTAATTTTGGAAACTTAACCCTGCGATCGCCAGGTGTTTAGCATACATGACTTGACTCGTGACAACACACTCCCGCAGTAACTTACTTCGGCAAGGTACTGTGAATATAGGTCATCCTTCGGAGGGGATGTACAGTAGTCGGTCCAGTGTACAGGGAGTGCTATACCCTGTACACGTTAAAGATCTCACTGAACGGCTGTGTTAATTAGTGATACATAAAACCAGGGCCCTATATGACTTATATACTTTTTATCCCAGATCAAACCCGTAAACTTTTCCTCGGAAACGAGGCTGCCGCGATAATCAAAATTGATTCAGATTGTGTTCAGTATCGTAGACAGAAGGAACCCTGCCCTGCTCAGACCTGACAATTTCTGGTTGACATTAATTTATGTCAGTTGTGGGTGGGTTTAATTTTCCTAATACGGAACGAAACAGCACGCGATATTTCGAAAGGCAAAAACATTCAGGAAAACTATATCTGCCGAAACATGGAGTCGTATGCGAATTGCCAAGATTGACGAGGTATTCTTCTCTTTGATGAGTTTTATGTATGCATGGTAGTTAAGGTTTAGTTTTGAAATACGGCGGTTGTTTATGCAGGTATTGCTTGCTATCTTCAGATACCTCTATCGACAGGGTAAAGTTTTCAGTTGGAAAGGGGCCCATTACAGGTTTTCAGTTGGGAAGGGGCCCATTACATACCTATGTAACATGTAAGATAAACAAACCCTGTGTAATACACCGTTTCACTAAGCTAAATAACACGCGTAGCCACAGACTCTTAATCCATGCCTATGGCTATTACGCCATATATTCCTATTAATATTTTTTAAGTATTTCTCTTTGAAAAAAAGGTTTAACCTGGATCTTAACCTTTTACTTTATCCACTACAGCCCGATAAAGAAAGCTGTATTAGGGCCAGAAAAGTGATTAGGTTCAGCTTCTTTAAATACATAGAGTATGCTAGTTTTGAGTTGTCGAGTTTTCTCGATCAAACTTTTCAATAACATTTATTGGGCCTAGTTTAGTGTATATGTACATTATATATGCAGCTGAAATGCATTATGAAAGTTTAACTTGTGTTTGGATGACACACATTATTCCTACAGATCTCCTCCAGTCCCATAAAAAGGGTGTCTTTGGCATCCTGAGCTCTAGATAAGCTGCGTATGTGCGTAATATATATATATAAAAAAAAATATATATAAGAAAAACACAAAAGATTTATTTCAATGCATAACAAAACATAAATATACTGAGGTGAAAAAGAAACAAACTTAGGAATTTCCGCTATATTTTGTATTTACTGCACATTTAATTCCACAAAATATTCCAAAGACATTTCAAGATGTTTTGTAAAAAAAAAGTTGCAGTAATTCCACAAAATATTCCACAGAAATCCCAAGATGTTTGTAAAAAAAAAAGGAGCAGTTAGTTAGAGAAAGGACACAACTGTGATGTTGAGATGTGTTAATCACAGTACACTTTGTAACAAGAAATTCATCAATGTTGAAGTTCCTCTTTGGAAAATTGTGCCATTTCAGTACTGTATTTAACGTAAAGAGTTCGCAAAATTTTGCATCCTAAGTTTAATCACATGCTTGAGTCAAACACGTATTCTGTCAATAATGAAACTTTGAAGGAATCCTACTTTCTGTGTTATGTGTTGTTTTAGTCCTTTTTCTTTCGAAAGGAAAAGTCTTACGTAGCCTTAAAACGTATTGAAATGATGCATAATAAATAGGTATTGTCATCTAGTGTGTATCTATATCCTAACAATACAAAAGCATATTTTCAGGTAAAACCGTTTTCGCGCGGGAAAAAGTATAAACATCAATCAATCGCAACGTAAATAAAATTACGAGTTATCTTTCCATGAAGATGTTTCTTCTGAGTTAATTGTTTTCGCTAAATATTGTTTAAAGTGTTCCAAAGTAAAAAAACAAAAACACGAACAAAACATACACCTTATGTGTACACAAAATTTGACAGTTTATTTGAAACTGTACAATTTACAATAATTCTGAGTAATTGAAGAAAACAAACAAAAATAAAGAGTAAACATATTGATAAGAGAAAATGATTGGGTTAAAACGCTTAAAGGGACACTAAAGTAAGCAGATATAAAGCATAGCCAAATAATTGTCTGATTCTTATTCAGTGGAATGTATGCATGAAAACATGAGCATAGACCCAGATAAGCCGGTAGTAATACATTCGTGAGTTTGAAAAAAAAAGTTTCATTTATTATTTGTAAACATTGTGGGACCCACACTATTTACAGTGTGTGCTGATAACGTGACATCCATTAGCGCAATAGGTTTTCTACATAGTATGTCTTACGTACAACATTTTTTCTCCGAAGATTTATTTTGTATGCTATTTCCTATACGGATTGTCCCCACATTTTGTGAGAAGCATCAGTATGAAGTGGAAATTCGCATATACATGTAGTCGTGGGGTATGCGTTTTCAGGGGTATTAATAACCTTCAGTTATAGTTTTAGTTTGAAAAACGTTTGATCTAAATATTCATTAATTTTGCCTAGTTTTTCACACCATTTTGATGTCTGAGCGATTTCTGTAGTGTAAGGAAACAAGCTTTTCTTTCGAGAAAAGAGATCCAGGTTCAAGTCTTGGCAGGGACCTACACACTTACTGTGTTGTACATTCAATTTTTTTCACATCAATAATGTTGTTTTTGTACAGCATGAACTTAAAAATATGTATATGTGATTGTCATTCATCATATTATTACTGTATGTAAATTGTAATTATTCATATATATTCAGAGTGTGTTTTTATATAATTGTGCATTGAAATAATATTTATAGTCAAAAGTCAGATTTTTAAGAATACATATGGCCGGAATACATAGCAGGAATTCAGCTATAGCGGATTTTCGGTTTTAGCGAAGTGTTTTACGATTCGCCGTCCAGCTCCTCAAGTTTTTGCTTAATATAAAAATAGCTAATATAGCACTTTCGTGGTTATAGCAAAGCTCTTAAATTGCACGTTTAATTTCAATAAAAACATTTCATCTTTTATTTCACTATTCCATTTTGTTCTCTGCCATTGCTACACCAAATAGAACTCACTATTAATTTTACACAAACAAACCACACACAGGGGCGTATCTGACCTGAAATGCATATATAGGCCCGACAAACTAGGGGCTTTTTTTTAAACTTAGCTATGTAATTATGCATTTTGGCATATATCTGACAAAAACCTGTTAGTTTTGAAGACATATTTTTTGACAAATTTGAGAATTAACATTTGACAAAGTTGAATTACCTACACTGTAAAATAAAAAATAAAAAATGACCCTGAACACCCCACCCCCCTCGGGCTTCAGTTTTTATTGCATTTTTGGTCTTTTCATTTTCTGTTTTTCAAACTGATTATAGACCCGGGCCTATATGGCCTAATAGAAGATACGCCGATGACACATGATTCTGTAATTCAAATGAAATGAATTAAAACAAATATAAACTACAATTTTCATTATTATTGCCGCTCGTCGTCATAGTATAGATTGTATATTATGACTTTTCTTGTAAATACATTGGATACCTGCGTTACTAAGCCTACGTTATCGTAATTAACGTTACCTTGTTTCATTACATTTTTAACGTAAGACATTGAGAACATTAATGATGTTACATCCGAAAATTATTCCAAACATTACAGATATCACAGACATACGTGCCCATGATGTTAATAATGTTTGGTTCTTGTAATGTCCGTTACATTGTGTTTTTTAAATCATTTTCTATTTTCCGCATGTTAAAAGAAATTAGAACAAATCATCCAATAAATTATTAAAACTTTATTGCAACATTCCTTTAGACATAATTGATTATAACAACCCATTTTGAACATTATATACGCTTTTTAAACTAAAAAAATTGTTTCACTGAATGTTTATACCTTGATACCTGCATTATTAAGCCTACGTCACCGTAATTTACGTTACCTTGTTGAATGAAGGTGTTTGGTTTAAGAAATTAAGAACATAAATATTTTATATCCGAAAATAATTTCAAATACCTTAGTTATAACAGACATACGTTTCCACGATGTGAACAAAGTTTGGTTCTTGTATTGTCCGTTACATGGTGTGTTTTTTTAAATAATTAATACTAATTTTCCGCGTGTAACCAGAAATCTAGAAAATTCATTCAGTTAGCTTATAAAATGTTAATACACCATTCCTCTACACCTCATCGATGGTAACAACAATGTTTGAACAGACATGAAATTATGTCAAGTTAATATGTGTTACCTCATGTATTAAACGTTACGTACGTTACCAATTAAGTTTACATCATTTTATTTAAAAACCACATCTAACTATCAAATTAAAACATGGATATATATATCTTTATTTTCCTTATATACTGTTTATACTTAGCGAAACAATGAATGAAATGAAGTTTGTATATAATTTACACGACTCTTCCGTATTTTTGTACGTTACCAAATTCAAAGAAAAATAGCAAATTATATGCACAATTTTTAACTGCTAATTATATGTAGTCATATATTAATCAAATCTTACACATTAAGCAATTTCAGCATATTCACAAAATGAATTGAACTTTACTTACGGTACTAACAAATATAAATGTATAGCTCCATGAGATAGCAAGCGTTTTCATGGAAAAATATTACATCATTTGAGCTCATATTTCCTCTATACATTGTCATCACTTTCTTCAAATTGAATATCAGTCAGTTTGTTGGCTGCCATATCTGCCCGCCCATTATTGCTTCCTTCTTCAGTGTTAGGCTCTATTGTGACGCAATATCACCAATATCCAGTCAAATTCAATAACGTTATCTTCTCGCATTTGTTTCTGCGTCTGTTATGGCTGGTTAATGTTGGTCATTATGGTGCCACAAAAACACTTGAAAGTGTGCATCTTCAAATGCATGTTTATAGAAAATTGACACGGCGGAAAAAAACTCTAGTTATGTCCTTTGAATTTTCGCGTAAAAGTATTTGACATCCGTGTAAAGAGGCACACTATCATCTCCGTGATCTCCGTACTTTTGTTTGAAGATTATCCTAACATTCATGCTGTTGTTCGAGCAATCCAAATTGACACAAACTCTCTGTGCTTTTTAACAATCTTCTTCAATGGGACAGCCTTGCCTCTCCTTACAAAGCCACTGGTTGTAACGCAGCTTGTAAAGCAATGTAGTGTGGGTAGTAAAGAGCAAATATCAGACCCCTTAACCTCTACAATTTGTTTCACATTCAACATCTCCTTTTTTAATCATCCCAGTGCCAAACATGACATACAGTTGGATTACTGAAACACATTTTGAAAGCAGGATCAGTATGTCTGTGTCAGGAGAATGCACCACGATTGTTTCTGATGTTGGTGAGGATTGATAGTGATATGTTCATTCTGAAGTCTGTTTTTCCTCCTATGATAAAAAGAGATCTTCCTGATCACCAGCAAAGAGAAATATGTTATCTGAAACGGTAAGCCGGGGACAGTTTTTCCCAGACAAAGTAGGTTTCCAGACTTTGGGGGTTTGGTGCATATCTGTATGTTTTCCTCTGATCGCAAATGAGACTAATGAATTGTGTCGTCGTGATTACTCATGGGAACCAATTAACCAAATCTAGTGTGTTATAGATCGGGTCGGCGTGTCAATTAACAAATCATTGACAAATATGTCATGGTCTTCTCAGCCTGATGATGTAACAGATCATTATCAACTATGTTGGAATACCGAACGATCGGAGGTATAGCTCATAGTCATTGATATCAACTCGGAATGGGGTTTGTTAAACCAATGATAGATTCCGTGGCTCTTCTCAAGTCTTTCTCATTGTTCTTTGTTTCGGATGGATGCAGATCTTTGCGCGAAAAAATAACTTCTGATGCCATATTTGACATCTGGAGAGTGGCCTCTAGCAGCTTTGCTCTACATTGACGTGTAATGCACCAGTGGTATTACCGGCATGCTTCATACTTTCTACTGAATCCAATGATGTTACCCTGAAAATTTGCATGTTGTTTGATAGTTATGAATAGTTATGTGACTTGTGTTAGAGTGACACTGAATCTCCTGTTTTGGAGAAGTTCATTTGTTCCGGGGACGGGTTGTGTCAAGACGCAGTAGTTCCAAAGGACCTCATACTCAAAGAAAATTGGACATAGGCGTTAGAGTGAAAATAGATGCATGTGAAGGTCATTTTCCTTTGTGTTTGTCTTTGATAAGAGTTAGTATTATTAGTATTGTGTCTAAATACTAGTAATCATAATAAGACTAACATTGGATGGAAACAAACTATGATTATTCTTTGGGGTTTGTCTCAAAAGCAGGGTACATTGTAACAAAGGGAAGATGCCATGACTAGTGAAAAAACACTTTAAAATGGTAACGTAATTCGTGTTTTGGAATTGTTATGGTAACTTAATTTTCACCTGCGTTACACACAAACGCCCCAAAGCTCAGATGGCTGACAAGTCTCATTTTGATGCTTTTTTGTATGAACTATCAGAAAATCATACCCTACAAAATTCTCCCAGGGGGTGTGGTGGGTGTGTGTGTGTGGGGGGGGGAGGGGGTCTATATCCAGTTCAAGGACTACACTAACGCAGTAAACAACGGACAACTAGCACACTAAGCAACGGACTATTCAAACGCTTACCAATGGATTACTAACACAATAACCAACTGGACATGGTTCATGTTAAAAAATGCAGTGTTTTGCCTAATCACGATGGCTTCGTTTTTTTGTCGAAATATCTGGTTGTCTTTCCTTTCAAGAAGTGAGTCTTCCTCCTAGTCAATGACACATTACGATCGAGCTATATGGTCTGTCACTGCACTTTTATTCATGATGGTTTCAGATACTTTTCGCCATGATTTAGTGAAACGTGTAGGGTTGCTTTCCTACTCCTGTTATGCACTAGTCTAGAGCATCTCTGACGCTTGCTTGGACGGACAACGCAATACCATAATCCAATAAAAATGCAGATGCCAGAGTTATTTGTCAATAGGCAATTCGTATACTAAAGGCAAAACACTCATGCTTACTACCAAAACTTAGTTCGCTAGAAGTTGCTGTTCTTTACTCATATTCGTTTAAACAAGTAAAGTAAGAGTTCGTACTCGATATCATTGGCTGACAAATTCAAAGCACTTACCAATGAATAACTGGCGTAATAACCAATGGACTACTAGCATATTAACCAATGGAGTACTAGCGTACTAACCAATGGTGTACCAGCGTACTATCCAATGGACTACCAGCGTACTAACCAAAGGACTATCTGCGTTCTAGACAATGAACTGCCAGCGTACTAACTAATGGACTACCAGCGTACTACCCAATGTACTACTAGCATACTAACCAATGGACTACTAGCGTACTAACCAAAGTACTATCAGAGTACTAACCAATGGACTACAAGCGTTCTAACCAATGGACTACCAGCATACAAACCAATTAACTACTAGCTTACTAACCAATGGACTATCAGAGTACTAACCAATGGACTACCAGCTTACTAACCGATGGACTATCAGAGTACTAACCAATGGACTACCAGCTTACTAACCGATGGACTACCAGCGTACTAACCAATGGACTGACATATTTCTAACCAATGGACTGCCAGCGTACTAACCAATGGATTATTATGGTACTAACCAATGGACTAACCAATGGACTACTGGCGTACTAACCAATGAACTACCATAAGTCTAACCAATTGACTACCAGCATATTAACCAATGGATTCCTAACGTACTAAACAATGGACTACCTGCGTTCTAATCAATGCACTACCAGAATATTAACCAATGGACTATCAGCGTACTAACCAAAGGACTACTAGCGTACTAACCAATGGACAACCAGCGTACTAACCAATGTACAACTCGCGTACTAACCAATGGACTACCAGCGTGCTAACAAACGGACTACCAGCGTATTAACCAATGGACTACATGCATACTGTCAAATGCCATACCAGCGTACTAACCAATGGACTTCCAGCGTACTAGCCAATGGACTACCAGCCTATTAACCAATGGAGTACTAGCGTACTAACCAATGGACTACCAGCGTTCTAACTAATGGACTACTAGCTTACTAACCACTAGACTACCAGCGTACTAACCAATGGAGTACTAGCGTACTTATCAATGGACATCCAGCGTTCTAACCAATGGACTACTAGCTTACTAACCACTGGATTACCAGCGTACTAACCAATGGAATACTAGCGTACTTATCAATAGACATCCAGCGTTCTAACCAATGGACTACCAGCGTACTAACTAAATTATATTATCGTTCTAACCAATGGTCTACTCGCGTTATAACCAATGGACTACCAGCGTACTAACCAATGGACTACCAGCGTACTAACCAATGGACTGCTAGCGTACTAACCAATGGACTACACGCGTACTATTCAATGGACTACACGCGTACTATTCAATGGAGTACTAGCGTACTAACCAATAAAATACCAGCGGACTAACCAATAAAGTACCAGCGTACTAACAAATGGAGTACTAGCGTACTAACCAATAGACTACCAGTGTAGTAACCAATGGACTATTAGCGTCTTAACTAACCAATGGAATACCAGCGTATTAACCAACGGGCTGCCAGCGTGCAAACCAATTGACTACTAGCGTACTAACCAATGAACTACCAGCGTACGAACAAATGGAGTACTAGTGTACTCACCAATGGACTACCAGCGTTTTAACCAATGGACTACTAGCGTACTAATCAATGGACTACCAGCGTACTAGCCAATGGAGTACTAGTGTACTAACCAATGGATTACTAGCTCACATCCAATTTACTACTAACGTACTAACCAATGTACTGCTAACGCACTAACTAATGGTCAACTAGCACACAACCAATGGACTAATCGCGTACTAATCAATGGACTACCAGCGTACTAACCAATGGAGTACTAGCATACTCAACAACGGACCACCAGCGTACTAACCAATGAAGTACTAGAGTACTAACCAACGGACTACATTGTTCTAAATCAACGGACTTCAACCGCACTAATTAATGAAGTGCTAGCGAACTAACCAATGGACTACTCGCGTACTAACCAATTGACTACTCCCGAACTAACCAATGCACTACTAGCGGACTAACCAATGGACTACTAGCGTACTAACCAGAGGACTACTAGCATATTAACCAATGGACAACAAGCCCACACCCAATGGACTATTAACGCACTAACCAATGGATTACTAACGTAATAACAAATATACTACTAACGCACAAACACATGGACTACTAACGCAATAACCAATTGACTACTAATGCCTAACGCACTAACTCATGCAATACTAACGTACTAACCAATGGACTACTAACGCGCTAACCAATGTACTACTAACGCACTTACCAATGTACTACTAACGAAGTAACCAATGTTCTACTAACGCACTAACAAATGGACTACCAACGTACTAACCAATGCACTACCAACGTACTAACCAATGGCGTACTAGCGTACTAACCAACGGACTACCAGCTTATTAACCAGTACAAACTAACGCACTAACAAATGGACTATTAACGCACTAACCAATGCACTACTAATGCACTAACCAATGGACTACCAGCGGCGTTCTAACCAATAGACTACAACGTACTAACCAATGCACTAACAACGTACTAACCAATGGTGAAATAGCGTTTTAACCAACAGATTACCAGCGTATTAACCAATGGGCTACTAGCGTACTAACCAATGGACTATTAACGGACTAACCAATGTACTACTAACGCACCAACCAATGCACTACTAAAGCACTAATCAATATACTACTAACGTACTAACCAGTGTACTGCTAACTCACTAACCAATGGCCAACTAGCACACAATCAATGGACTAATCGCGTACTAATCAATGGACTACCAACGTACTTAACGATAGAGTACCAGCGTATTAACGAACGGACTACCAACGTACTAACGAATTGACTAGTAGCGTATTAACCAATGGACTACCAGCGTACTAACCAATGGAGTACTAGCGTACTAACCAATGGACTACTACCTCATAACCAATTTACTACTAACGCACTAACCAATGTACTGCTAACGCACTAACCAATGGCCAACTAGCATACAACCAATGGACTAATCGCGTACTAATAAATGGACTACCAGCGTACTAACCAATGAAGTACTAGCATACTAACCAACGGACTACCAGCGTTCTACCCAACGGACTACCAGCGTACTAACCAATGAAGTACTAGCGTTCTAATCAACGGACTACCGGCGTTCTAATCAACGGACTACCACCGCACTAATTAATGAAGTACTAGCACACTAACCAATGGACTACTCGCGTACTAACCAATTGACTACTCGCGAACTAACCAATGAACTACTAGCGTACTAACCAATGGACTATTAGCGTACTGACCAATGGACTACTAGCGTACTAACCAGTAGACTACTAGTATATTAACCAATGGACTACAAGCCCACACCCAATGGACTACTACCGCACTAACCAATGGATTACTAACGCAATAACAAATATACTACTAACGTACAAACCAATGCACTACTAACGTACTAACCAATGGACTGCTAATGCCTAACGCACTAACCCATGCAATACTAACGTACTAACCAATGGTCTACTAACGCGCTAACCAATGTACTACTAACGCACTAACCAATGTACTACTAACGAAGTAACCAA